>RJWK010035585.1:0-13761 GCA_004363435.1 Platanista minor
TATTTTTTAACATCTTTATTGGAGTATAATTGCTTTACACTGGTGTGTTAGTTTCTGCTTTATAACAAAGTGAATCAGCCGTACATATACATATATCCCCATATCCCCTCCCTTTTGCATCTCCCTCCCTCCCTCCCACCCTCCCTCTCCCACCCCTCTAGGTGGTCACAAAGCACCGAGCTGATATCCCTGTGCTATGCGGCTGCTTCCCACTAGCTAGCTATTTTACGTTTGGTAGCGTATATATGTCCATGCCACTCTCTCACTTCGTCCCAGCTTACCCTTCCCCCTCCCCACGTCCTCAAGTCCATTCTCTACGTCTGCGTCTTTATTCCTGTCTTGCCCCTAGGTTCATTAGAACCATTTTTTAAAAATTTCATATATATGTGTTAGCATACGGTATTTGTTTTTCTCTTTATGACTTTCTTCACATTGTATGACAGTCTCTAGGTCCATACACCTCACTACAAATAATTCCATTTCGTTTATTTTTATGGCTGAGTAATATTCCATTGTATATATGTGCCACATCTCCTTTATCCATTCTTCTGTCGATGGACACTTAGGTTGCTTCCATGACCTGGCTATTGTAAATAGAGCTGCAATGAACATTGTGGTACATGACTCTTTCTGAATTATGGTTTTCTCAGGGTATAAGCCCAGTAGAGGGATTGCTGGGTCGTATGTTTTTAAAGTAGAGCCGATGGTTTGGATTGTTTCAGTCGTCTGTGGCAGAGGAAGTCACAAGTGCTTCAGGCTTAGCTAACGCTTGAGGAAACATGGAGATTATTTTAACTCAGTCCAACGTCGAGAAAACCAGTTAGTGAAACAGTTAGGAAAGTAACTAAATACATTTATATTTTTGTTGGAAGAACGGTATTCTAAATCACCCAGAAATTGGATTCCTAAGACAAGCCCTTGTATTGAGGATTTGATTGGTTGCATGGAATCTACACGTATGAAATCTATGGAATTCTGCTTCTCTGCCACCTTCCCCTTTTAAAACCTAATATATAGGTTGATTCTTTCTCATATCTGACAGTGCTATACTTTCAGTGTCTCTGGATCTCACACTTTTCATGCCTTGGGGAACCCGTTGCCTCAGTCAGGGTGGCTGGAGGACTGGGTTGGAGTCCTGTGGAGAGCAGAGATGCAGCCAAGAGTAGCATCCACACTCGTGACTTCTTCTTCCACCCCACGCACTCTGCTCCTCTTCAGACATGGGATCTTCTCCATGGCCAGAGCTGCTCATTTCGCTATTCTAGGGCCTGGCAGTTCTTCGTTGCTTGGCTTGGTTCTGAGAGCTCAGCCTTTATTTTAGTCCTTCCTTCACTTGGTCCCTTTAAAACACTCTTCAGCTGGCAGACACGCAACCTGATCGTCATTCCACGCGTGCTTGTCTGTCTCCACTAAACTCCCAGCTGTGGCCCAGGCCTTGCCTGGGACTGGGATCTTGCAGGGCCTCTGTTTCTGGTATGCCTCACTCTGAATTCTTTCTATCCCAAACACAGGAACCAAATGCGTCCAGATACTGGGGCACAATGGCAAATATGTGCTTTGGGAATAAGTGAATCAACAATGTTTAAAAGCCTGAGCATCTTATCCTCCACAATTCCTCCCCGGCAAGACTGTCACAGAATCCTATTTCACCCTCCCTCACATTGACTGACTTGTCCACATTTGCCATCCCTAACCCAAGAGATCTTACCTGCTTTTTTCACTTTTAATCGCCGGAACCCTACTGTGAGAGGCACAGTAGAAAAATAGAGCAGATAGTACTTAAGGGATCATTAACAACCAGACACCTGTTACCTTCTCAGTGGAGGTACTCCCACATCAACACTTGCTTTTAGATTAGAGATCTGCAGCATTCATGTTTTCCTTCAATGCACTGGACAGTTGCAGTGGAACATGACAGAATTTGTTTCCCACAACAAAGATGAGCCTCAAGTTTGGGCTGGTCTTTGTTTTCTTTAGAGGGTTTTGGAGTTATTTTTAATGAGGGGCTCTGAGCTGAACTGTCACTTTCCTTTTTGTCTTGTTCACAAGAAGCTTGGAACTTGGCCCATGTGATAACATAGGCTTGTGATTTCAGAGCTCAGGATGTTTTTACTCGTTTTTGCCCAGTGATAGATGCAGACTTTCACTGATAACTCCCCCATGTAGTTCAACACACCTGGTCACTGGTTCAAGGTGAAGGGTACCTGATAAACCAGGGCAGAGGAGGTTGTGTATAGCATTCATTCTTAGCGGATTTTCACATTCATCGTCGCACAAGAATGTCTTCTTTGTGCTTTTGAATAAAGAACGACTTGGGAGAACATCAAAATTCAGGGGAGATATTCGGGTTTTGGAAAAAATAAATTTTACTGGCAAGTCTCAGTTTTTAAAAGACAGCTATAAAAGCGTTAATTCACATGAACACCCACATTTCTTTTAAAAGAAGAATTTTTAAAAATCTTTTAAAAGAAGAATTCCTCCCCATTCTGACAGGTAGAATTTTCTCTTCACTGTTAAGATTTCTCTAGAGAGACCAGTACTGCCTCATTCTGACAAAGCCAAGTGCGAAGAGATGAATGCCCCTCATCTCTGAAACACTTCAGGTAAGTTGCTTCAACCTGTTTGCTGCTTTCAAAGGGTATTTTTCTGTCATCCTTTCAGATCTATCAAGGTTCATTTAATTATCTTATCAGCCGTATTTTCTACAAAGTGGAATGCATCACACAGTAGTTACTCACAGCTCTGAGATCTGGAACCAGCCTGGGCAACGTGCACACATACTCTGCAAGACCTGCTGGCTGCGAGGAAGAGCATCCAGCCTGGCTCAGCCTGAGAACTGCCTCTTACCCTGCTTTCCAGAAGCCCCTTTCCCTGCAGTGACAGATGCCAGGCATGGCAGGACGTAATGTGTTTCTGTGGCAGGCAGAATATTTTGCTGAGGGGAGATGCATGTGGAGGATGTTAACTGAAAACCAATTATTCCTATCCGTTGAAAGCTCCCTGTGGCAGTTTGAGAAAGATTTAATAGAAAATGTACCATTCAAAAAATTTTAAGACTTAAAGGGGAGAAATGGTAAATGAAACACAATAAACCCATACACTAGATTAGGGATTGATTCACTACAGTCTGTGGGTGAGAGATAGCCCACAGCCTGTCTTGTGTGGTCCCTGAGCTACCAATGGTTTCCGCAATTTTAAATGGTTGAAAAAAATATCCAAATAACAATAATACGACTATGACACCTGAAAATTACAAAAAATGTAAATTTCAGGGTATGTAATACAGTTTTATTGGAACACAGTCACCACCATTTGTTTACATATTGTTTTGACTGCTTTCATATCACAATGGGGTTGAGTACTTGCTAGTTGACATTGTATGGCCCTCAAAGCCTGAAATACTCACTGTCTGCCCTTGACCAAGTTTGCTGACCACTGAGCTACATTATTGTATCACAGTTAAAGTGACACTGTTTAAGAATATTTACTTGTAAGAGAAATGTTTGCAATGTAACCTTTAGTGAAACAGTTATGATAAACTATATACATAAGGTGACTCCAAATAGTTTATTTCCCTGTGTGATTTTTGCCTCTTTTCCCTGCTGGAAATGTAAACTCTATGAAAGCGAAAAATCCCACAAAACAACAAACAACTGAAACCTGGCATGTATGTCTGTGTGCTTTCGGCCTAGAATAGTGCTTGAGACATAGTAGATGTTCACTAAGCAAATAAGGGCTAGAAGGCTGATGAATTATGTGACTGTATAATGCATGCATATAAAAATAGTCATAGCAAAACCTTTCCAGGATATGCATATATGTTAGGCACCAGGCTGAGAACTTTAAATGCATGATCCTGTTTAACAAAGTTTGTTTTGGAAGGTACAGTGTTGCCCACACTTTACAGAGGATGAAAGTGAGGTTGGAAAAGGTTATATAAATTGTCCAGTGTTACAAAGCTAAGAAATAGTAGGATCAGAATTCAGAAGGTCTGTTGGGTTCTAGAGTCTGAACTCTAACCATAAGGTCTACTCCTTAAATTCCTAAAAACAAGTTACTTTTCCAGGTGTGAAAGAAAGGGATGGGAAAATACCAGGTGTAAATATTACAAATAACAGAACCAGTTACTAAGGTAGGAGATTGTAGATGATTGCTGTTTTCTAGGCTAGACATTTTTTTTTAATGTTTGTTTGTTTTTTGTATTGAAGTATATTGGATTACAATATTTTATTAGTTTCAGGTACAACATAGTGATCCAATATTTCTGTAGTTTTATATTCCATTTAAAGTTATTAAAAATCACAGATATATTTTCCTGTACTGTATATCTTTGTTGTTTATTTGTTTTATACACAGTAGTTTGTGACTCTTAATCTTATAGCCTGTATCTCACCCCTCCCCACTTCCCTCTCCCCACTGGTAACCACTAGTTTTTTTTAACCTGTATCTGTGAATCTGTTTCTGTTTTGTTATATACATTGGTTTGTTTTATTTTTTTAGATTCCACATATAAGTGATGTAACATAGAATATTTGTCTTTCTTTGTCGGCCTTATTTCACTAAGTATCTTACTCTCTAGGTCCATCCATGTTGTTGCAAATGGAAAAACTTCCTTCTTTTTTATGGCTGAGTACTATTCTATTGTATACATATACCACATCGTCTTTATCCATTCATCTGTTGATGAACACATAGGTTGCTTCCATATCTTGACTATTGTAAATAGTGCTGCAATGAACATTGGGGTGCATGTATCTTTTCGAATTAGTGTTTTTGTTTTCTTTGGAATATACCCAGAAGTGGAGTTCCTGGGTCATATAGTAGCTCTGTGTTTAGCTTTTTAAGGAAACGCCATACTGTTCTCCAAAGTGGCTGCACCGATTTACAGTCCCACCAACTGTGGAGGAGGGTTCCTTTTCTCTCCATCCTCACCAACATTTGTTATTTGTAGTCTTTTTTTTTTTCTTTTTTGCGGTACATGGGCCTCTCACTGCCGTGGCCTTTCCCTCCGTGGAGCACAGGCTCCGGACACACAGGTCCAGCGGCCATGGCCCAGACTGGGGCATGAACCCGCGTCCCCTGCATCGGCAGACGGACTCTCAACCACTGCGGCACCAGGGAAGCCCCTATTTGTAGTCTTTTTGATGTTGGCCATTCTGACAGGTGTGAGTTGATATCTCACTGTGGTTTGATTTGCATTTCTCTGAAAATTAGCAAGGTTGAGCATCATTTCATGACCTGTTGGCTGTGTGTAAGTCTTCTTTGGAAAATTGTCTATTCAGGTCTTCTGCCCATTTTTTAAGGGATCTTTGTTTTTTTTTTTGATATTGATTTGTATGAGCTATTTATATATGTTGGATATTTACCCCTTGTCAAACATATAATTGGCAAGTATTTTCTCCCATGTAGTAGGTTGTCTTTCCATTTAGTTTATGGTTTCCTTTGCTGTGTAAAAGCTTTTAAGTTTAATTAAAAGGTCCCATTTGTTTATTTTTGCTTTTATTTCTTTTGCCTTAGAAGACAGATTTAAAAAAAATATTGCTACAATTTATGTCAAAGAGTGTTCTGCCTGTGTTCTCTTCTAGGAGTTTTATGGTTTCAGGTCTTACATTTAGGTCTTTAATGCATTTTGAGTTTATTTTTGTACATGATGTAAGGAAATGTCTAATCTCATTCTTTTACATGTAGCTGTCTAGTTTTCCCAGCACCAGTTATTAAAGAGACTGTCTTTTCTCCATTGTATTTTCTTGCCTCCTTTGCTCTAGATTAATTGACCAGAGGTGTGTGGGTTTATTTCTGGGCTCTCTATTCTGTTCCACTGATATATGTGTCTGTTTTTGTGCCAGTACCATGCTGTTTTGATCACTGTAGCTTTGCAGTATTGTCTGAAGTCAGGGGGCGTGATTCCTTCAGCTCCCTTCTTTTTTTCTCAGGATTGCTTTGGCAATCTGGGGTCTTTTGTGGTTTCATATAAATTTTAGGATTATTTGTTCTAGTTTGGAGAAAAGTGTCATGGGTACTTTAATAGAGATTGCATTAAATCTGTAGATGACTTTGGTGAAAAGTGTCATGGGTATTTTGATAGAGATTGCATTAAATCTGTAGATGACTTTGGGTAGTATGGCCATTTTAACAGTATTAATTCTTCCAATCCAAGAGCATGGGCTGTCTTTCCATTTCTTTGTATAATTTCCAGATTCCTTCATCAATGTTTTATAGTTTTCAGCAAATAAGTCTTTTACCTCCTTTGTTAAGTTTATTCCTAGATATTTTATTCTTTTTTATATGATTGTAAATGTGATTGTTTCCTTAATTTCTCTTTCTGAGAGTTCATTTTCAGTGTATAGAAAAGCGACAGATATCTGTATATTAACCTTATATCCTGCAACTTTACTGAATTCATTTATTAGTTCCAGTAGTTTTTTTGGTGGAGACTTTAGTGTTTCCTATATGTAGTATCATGTCATCTTTTAGCTATACATTTTAATGTTATTCCACATTTTCTAAAATGAGTAGATTTACTCTTAATTACTTTTAAAATATGAAACAAATGTTTCTAAAGGGAAGGAAAAAGAGCACAGAAGTTAACTGTTTCAATTGTTTATGTGCATAATTTCCTCATTTCTCTGAGGGCCTTGTGTACTGAGGAAACTAGTGCTTTGTCTGTCTTGTGTATTGATTTGTGTTGTTGAATTTCAGTGTTTTTCAACTCCCTTTGAATACTTCCCAGCCCTGAGAATGCAAAGTGTTAGCTGTGTATCACTTTGTTCCAAAGACACTGAGTGATAGAGCCTCTTGGTGTTGATATTTAGAAGTCTGAAGTGCCCATATCTTTGAAAGCTGTGTTGTGTCTCTTACATGTATTTGGTTACACTGGCTGATGTGTGTCTCCCACTATATGATGTCCTGTTTTTACCTAGAATTTATTATTATTATTTTTTAAATTGGCATAGTATTTGGAGCAAATACATTTAACATTATATTTATCTAATACCTAAGAAGTTAATTGGGTCCCAGCAGCCCCAAATCATTTAGTACAGTAAAAGGAAATAAAAAGGAGAGAGATAACAATTAAATTCTTTATATATGGTTCATGTTTCTTTGTCTGTTTTTCTTTTAATTGTACATCAGTGACTGTGGCCTATTTTCCACAATCTAAAGGACTTGCTACTGGCCCTGGCCTAAATTGCAAGGCTAAAAGGAGAAAGATTTTTCTTTTGAACAAAACTGGAATATAGGTGACTAGAATGAGTAAGTGAATGTTATTAATATTATTAAGGTCATTGTAACACCACATTCAGGAGTGGTTAGAGGAGTGACTGTGCTTGCATTAAAGACCAGAGATTAGAGCTCTACATGAAGGCAAATAAGCAAGGTGGGAAAATAAAAGTCTTTAACAAAAAACAGTTATAGATTGAGAACCTCTCAGGTCATTTGAAAGAGCTTTAAAAATCCCTGTGATGTGTCTTGACAGTCCAGCCATAGTTTCAGAGGATTCGAATGCCCAAGCCTGTTAAGAATGAGTTAAATGGGATTTTTCAGACCTTTGTGACTTAGTCGTTTTTTTTTTTTTTTTTTTTTTCCCACGAGATCATTCTGATTTTTAAGTTACAAGCAAAGCTACTCTTCATCATCTTTCAGTGACTTTATTTGACAGACATGGGAGCTTGAGAGGGATGCTTTGGCTTTAAGCTTACAGTGTCATTTAATGTACAGTTCACCAATGAAATTTCTAAACTATCAAGAATGAGACAAAAACATTCGAGTGACAGATTTTTTTGAAAAATATTCTATACACAGGAAGTTGAAGAAATGACATTTGCTTAAATACACTTTGTGAGGTTTTATGTGAATAAATGACCCATTACCAGGAGTGCTGTTGTTTCTGTCAGAAAAAACAAACAAACAAAAAACCCCCTCTTGCTTCCTTTTTCTTTCTTTGGAGATTATAGTGACCGGTGTGAAACATACAATTTCATTTTTAAATTTGCAACTTCTAAAAATTCTTTTTCTTCCTGACATCATAATAGGGCCTCAGAAAATCAGACAGTTGTTATTACAAATAGAGAGCCACTCTACTCAGACACTAAATAGATAATTATAAATGTCTGGATTCTTTCCTTTTTCATGGTGGCTGCTTTTAGATGTGGAATAAAACCACATTAACCAGAGGACGTTGTTATTGGTGGTTAGTGGCCTGTTCCTGCCACATCTATAAAGTATCTTGTTTAAAAAAAACTTTTCTTTCCTTGTCTAACAATAACTTGCCATCTTATAAGACTCCTATCAGGAAGCATCACTGAGGTATAAAAATAGTAAATATTCAGAAGGGAAAGTGATCATAAATGTCATCTAATCAAACTCTCCCATGTGATAGATGAGAGTGTGAAGCTGTGAAAGACTGAGTGACGTCCAAGAGTACACACTGAGTCAGTAACATTCTAAAAGTGTGTTTTTGGATTCTATAGATGGCCGCCCATGTCCTTTCATTCTCTGGGACTCATCTTTATCTCCAACGAGTAATGAGACTCACTCTTCTGTTAAGCTCACCTGGGGAACTTATCAACAGTTGCTGAAACAGAAGTGCTGGCAGCATGGCCACGTACCCAAACCTGAATGGGGCTGTACTGAAATACATCACCACGAATGGTCCAAGATGGCTCTCTTTGATTTTTTGTTACAGGTAAGTTCAATCAAGTAAGTGGTTATCTGAGACTGACGCAGAGTTACAGAAGTCTGCCGCTAAGGAATTTTCTGTACCTTGGGTTTTTATGAAGCCAGAGTTTAAGTTCTATAAAGCTGTATTTGGCAAGACCGGTGTTCTATAAGGTTGTATTTGGCAAGCCTGGTACCATATCACGAGATGTTATATCCTTTTGGGAAATATTCAGAAATGTCCCTTGGCCCTCATATTAATTTCTGAATAAGTAATTCTTCAGTATTTTACTCATGGAATAGTCATACCCATCATAGGTACAATTTACTGAGATAACCCATCAACAGCTCTCCAAGGTAGAGAGTCTTACCCCACTTGGGAGGTAAGAAAACCAAAGTTTTTTGAGGTTAAGTAACTCACCCAAGTTCTCACAACTACTAAAATCTGGGGCTTGGAATCCTGGGATCTGTTGACAGTAAAAGTGTCTTTTTTCACTTGGCCACATACCTTACAGCCACCATTTCCCCTGTTTTTTTTCCCAGTAATTCTTTGCAAATATGTCATTAAGATTAGACATTGGAGAATAATAAATATTGGCCATCTACATAACTGAGTGACTTGATGTTTTATAGGTTTTTTTTGCGGTACGCGGGCCTCTCACTGTTGTGGCCTCTCCCATTGCGGAGCACAGGCTCCGGACGCGCAGGCTCAGCGGCCATGGCTCACGGGCCCAGCCGCTCCGCGGCATGTGGGATCTTCCCGGACCGGGACATGAACCCGTGTCCCCTGCATCGGCAGGCGGACTCTCAACCACTGCGCCACCAGGGAAGCCCTATAGGTTTTTTAATAACTCTTACCTCCTTGTGGTGAAGTTCTCATGACTCTCCCCACCCCCTCGTCCAATTACTGCCTTCCTCTTCTTCCACCTTAGAAAAACTGGTTTTCTGTTTTTGTATTGTTAATTAGTATATTTGTGGCAATTTAGGACTGCCTTCCTACAAAAACGTAAGAAGAAAGCCAGTTTAGTGCAGGTTAGGGTTTAGGAACTTCGAGAAGAGATGATCTCTGGTGTCTGTGCCTCAGAGCCACCAGGGAGAACTGAGCCGAGAGCAGGCCACTTGGTTTGGCAAGGAGTCGCCAAATACTGATGAAAAGGGCAGCTGTGAGACTCAGGCTGGGCTCTGTATATGTATAGCCTCATTATTCCATTTAATTAGCACACTATCTCTCTGAGGTAAGTGCCCTCTCTCCGTTGTACAGGGGGGGAAACTAAGGCATAAAGAAGTTCCTGTCAAGAACTGTGAAGAGTCTGAGGTCTTACCCCGCCTGCAAGTTAACAAGTTAGCCAGCCATAGGTGCTAGCAGAAGACAAAAGCCTCCCGGGTCATCGACAAATGACTTCATCACTCACGTTGCTCTGCCCTCAGGTCCCACTGGAGTGATGTGGAGTCGTCCCACTGAACGCTACACCCAGTGGGGTTTTGTACCTTCTGAGGAAACCTCCAGTCTTATAAGAGGCTGCTGACACAACTGCCCAACAGTTGCCCCAGAAGGAGACATTATCTTTATTATCCTGGTCAGGAAACAAATCTTTCTTCCACCCCAGAGGGAGACACTCTTTGTTTCTTCCAAGGCTGTTTGCTAGACTGACATCCTTGAAGAGATAGTGCAGAAGAAAACTTGATATAAGATGTGCATAAATGCCATGGAGAACTGTTTCTCAAGAGTTACCTCTCTTGTTTGGTGTTACTTAACTAGTAAGTTCCCAAATAGAGATTTTAGCAAGTTTGGCTAACTGTATTTTTCATATTTTTAACTATTATTACATAACAACTACCAAGTTATTCTTAGTTTAATGGAAGATGTTGGTGTGATAACATGTAGTTATCTTGTTTAAAAATTGGGCTTCCCTGGTGGTGCAGTGGTTGAGTGTCCGCCTGCCGATGCAGGGGACACAGGTTCGTGCCCCGGTCCGGGAAGATCCCACGTGCCGCGGAGCGGCTGGGCCCGTGAGCCACGGCCGCTGAGCCTGCGCGTCCGGAGCCTGTGCTCCGCAACGGGAGAGGCCACAACAGTGAGAGGCCCGCGTGCCACAAAAAAAAAAAATGATATCACTGTATGTGATAACATACAGTGGAGAATGGAAGAGGATTGCTAGGGTGAAGTAGGTAAGGGTATTAACTATGGGGTGTGGTCAGCATAGATGTTGAAGGTCCTGAGGATGATGACCATGGTAGGTGGTGGGGGATGGAGAGGAGATTCATGAACCTGGTGGTGAAGTCTAAGAGAAGGGAGAGACTGAGACCTTGAGGTTAGCAGCTGATGAACAGAAGAGCTAACCTATAATGATTAGATGGCAGACCCTGTCAGAAGTTGTCTCTGGTGACATTTGTTTTAATTTTGGAACCTTCAACTAAATCTCAACCTACCACGTGTCTTTATCATTCTCCCTTCTGTTAAGGGAAGCTCCAACTATCATTCAGCCAATGAAGATATATTTGTGCGACATCTGCTGTGCGTTAAACCATAGATAACCACCGCAGGGGCAGCAAAGTCGTATGAGATGGTTATCCCCACTGCTGCACACGCCAAGTTTGGTTTTTAAAACATTACTTAGGAAACTATACCGCATAAAACAAAAAGATAGGTCCAAGTAAGGATGGCTGGCCGAAAATAATATAAGTTCTTACTGTTATGCAGTCAAAAGGAGAAGAACCTTTTGCCATAAAATAGTGAAGGAGAACGTTCGAGTGGGATCGTAGGCTGGGAATGATAAAGAGCTTGGGGAAACCATGAGAAAGAAACATGGGATTGGCAATGTTCCTATGATACTGAGTGCATCCTAAATACAGGCATACCTCAGAGAGATTCTGGGTTTGGTGTCAGACCACTACAACAAAGCCAATATCACAATAAAGTGAATCACACAAACTTTTAGGTCTCCCAGTGCATATAAAAGTTTTGTTTGTAGTATATTCCAGTGTATTAGAATCTCTTAAGGGTGCAATAGAGGGAGGAGTCTTTCTCATCCCCCATAATTCATGAGGGTGAGACCTTTGCAAGACTTTAACCTGGAACCGTCCAAGGTAAGACACCAAGATTGGAGTTGCCAGTTTTGGCTCTGGTTAAAGCGCTGAATCTAAAAGTCAGAAGTGAGTCTGACTGTTAAGAGTTCATTTGGTCACTGTTTACAAAAGTAGATCAAACTCTACATACAAGGGTGGCATCTGTGAGAATGGATTTACATTTTTGACTCATCCAGCATTTATTTGTCCCAAAGTCACAGACAAAGGCTAATTTTCTCTAGATGTTGCAGTGTTTCACAATTCTACCAGTAATGTGCGAGAGTGTCTGCTTCCCTCTCTCTTACCGACTTTGGGAAGTGGAAAACTAATGAATGTTTTTGCTGATTTTATGGAGGATAATGGGGTCTTGCATACATTTCCAGGCCCTTCATTACAAGTGAGGTTGAGGATAACATATTTTCATACATTGATTATTTGTGCTTTTTTCCTGTGAATTGCTTGTTCAAATCAGTGATGTTTTTATTGCATTCCATAACTTTTTTCTTATTGATTTATAAAAACATTTTTATGTGATGAAAGTTAGCCATTATCCAACCCTAAATGTCTCAAATAATTTTTCTTACTTTGTTGTTTTTCTTTTGACTTTTAAAAAAATTTATTTATTTTTGGCTGCGTTGGGTCTTCATTGCTGCGCAAGGGCTTTCTCTCTAGTTGCGGCAAGCAGGGGCTATTCTACGTTGCAGTGCGTGGGATTCTCATTGCAGTGGCTTCTCTTGTTGCACAGCACGGGCTCTAGGCGCACGGGCTTCAGTAGTTGTGGCATGCGGGCTCAGTAGTTGTGGCTCGTGGGCTCTAGAGCGCAGGCTCAGTAGTTGTGGCACATGGGCTAAGTTGCTCCGCGGCATGTGGGATCTTCCCGGACCAGGGCTCAAACCCGTGTCCCCTGCATTGGCAGGCGGAGTCTTAACTACTGCGCCACCAAGGAAGTCCTCTTTTGACTTTTCTAATAGATTTTACTCCAGAGAAATTTTACATTTTTTGTAAGATCTTATTTTATTTATTTTTTTGCTTCTTATATTTAGCATCATACAATGTTTATAGAGAGATGTTTATTGAAAATGTTTACTGAGAAAATAAATGAATAAATGAACAAGCTTAGGCCATTTTTCATGAGTACCGTAATAAATAGTTATTTTTTTATACAATAATGCTTCTCATCAATTACACTGAAATTTTGAAGTCAAATATACGCCTTATTTAAATGGTGTTTGGGAATATGTTGGATTATACCGGGTGGATTTTGTGAGCAGTCTTAGAAAAGTTATGCCTGAAGCAAACTGAAATCACTTGCTCTGATGCTACAGCAAGGGCAAGGGAATACAGAACGCAGTTGTTAATTTTCTGTACACAACATTCTTTCTGTTTCACCCAGTTAACAAATCTACATTCCCAAAGGCTATGGCATTTTACTGGGTCTGTTAAATATGATAGAGGCACAAGTAACCTTTTATTCTTGAAGCGTGGGTATCTGAACTGAGTGGATAAAAATTCTCCCCCATTAGGATGGCAAAGGGTAGTATTCTAGAGAGCGTTTGAGTTTGCAAGATTTGGTCAAATTCCTTTCAAAAGATTAAATAAAATAATAGAAGAAGATTTAGGAGGTATAAAACCTACTTTTTGACCTCAGATATAGTCTGTATAACAGTTAGAAACTGAGATTCTGGAACCAGCCTGCTAAGTTTGAATTCCAACTGCCAATAACTAATTTTTGAACACTGAGAAGCTACTTAACCTCTCTTTGCCTTGGTTTCCTCATCTGAAAATAGGAATAATAATAATATTTTCATAGAGGGCTATTGAGAGGATTCAGTACTTTTATACACATAAAGGATTTAGGATAATGCCTGTTACACAGGTGGTGTTCACTGAGCATTTCATGTTAATTAAGAAATTGATCATCCAAAAATAACAGTAGAGGTAAATATCAATATAAGAATTAAGTAAAATATTTTATCATGATTTTTACTTATTAGGTTGTGAGTTATTCCCAAACCATTTCATTTTTTTCTACTTTCATGT
>RJWK010035586.1:0-22125 GCA_004363435.1 Platanista minor
TTTGCGGTACGCGGGCCTCTCACTGTTGTGGCCTCTCCCGTTGCAGAGCACAGGCTCCGGACGTGCAGGCCCAGCGGCCATGGCTCACGGGCCCAGCCGCTCCGCGGCATGTGGGATCTTCCCGGACCGGGGCACGAACCCGTGTCCCCTGCATCGGCAGGCGGACTCTCAACCACTGCACCACCAGGGAAGCCCTCTTCAGATCTTTGTCCCCTTATTTCAGTTGGGTTTTTGTCTTATAATTGAGTTGTAAAAGTTCTCTGTGTATTCTAGGTTGAAGTGCTCTATCAGATACATACTTTGCAGATATTTTCTCCCAGACTGGCCTTTCATTCTTGTCACAGTAGTTTGTTTGTTTGTTTGTTTGTTTGTTTGTTATTTAGCCACACCACACGGCATGTGGGATCTTAGTTCCCCAACCAGGGATTGTATCCCCTGCAGTGGAAGCGTGGAGTCTTAACCACTGGACTGCCAGGGAAACCCCTGTCACAGTGGCTTTAGAACAGAAATGTTTAATTTTAATGAAGTCCAGTTGAGTGAGCGATATTTTTTCTTGAACTGTGGTCCATAGGTTTTTGTTACTATTTTGACAACTTTTCTTTTTGCTGGAGTTAATAATTGCTTCCCTTCGTTTGCATAGTCGTCAGTTTGCGGTCATTAACTCGCTCCCAAACCCAAGACCGTGCTCTGGGACTCCTCCCTGCCGGCTGCAGTTCCGTTAATCTGGCTGCTTCTCCCCTTCTTGGAACTTGCCTCCCGGAGCCCCGACCTGCTCGGATACCCCGGGCCAGTGGCTGGGCCATGCATGGGACACCCCTTCTCCAGTCTGGGACCATGTTTTCTGGGTCGTGGGTCCTGCTTTACTCTTTCAATTAGGGAGATCATCCTTCCTCTTAATGGTTCCTTAGCAGGAAAAGGGGAAATAACGTTTCTGAGCCCATGTCTGTCTGCGGATGTTTCTCTCCCTCGCACTGATGGCTTAGAATTCCAGGTGGGAGACCGCCTTCCCTCGGAGTCCTCACCCCCTGTCCTCTGACTTCTGGTGTTGCAGCCTTCAGTGTCGTCTTGGCTGATTTTTTTTTTTTTTTTTTTAACGTGCGTTTTTTCTTTTTCCCCTCCTGGAAGCTTTTGAGATCTTTGTCCTTGGGTGGGTGTTGTGAAATTTCCAGACATAGCTCCAGTGTGTATGTTGGGGGAGGGCCCAAGGGGGCCTGGAGAACAAAGCATCCCAAGGGAGGGTGTGGTGTGTGGCCTCCCGGGCCCCGGGAGGGATAACAGGGGGCAGGGGTTAAGCTGCAACTCCGACCTTGGCTGAGGACAGCAAGGGCACCAGGAGGGGAGGAGGACAAGAGCAAGGGTATGTCCACGAGTACAAGGGGGACAAAAACGAGGCATTCTCACAGAAATGGGGAAGTCTGAAGAGGAGGAGGGGGGCGAGGCTTGGGGAAGCGGGCGGGGCCTGGCAGCAGCTGGGGCTTCTGGCCGTGGGAAGCGGGGTTTGTGCAGCCTGCTTGCTGTACCCGCCTTACCATCCGCCTGTCGTCTGCAGTAGTGGGTGCTGTGTTTTCATTGCTGTAGAATATTCCGTGAACACGTGATGTACACAGTGTATTTCTCTGTCTTCTCGATCAGCGCTTGGGTTACTTCCAGGGGTGGGGGGAGGTGGGTTTGCTGCTCTGAACGAGCTAGTCCTCGGGACCGTGATGCCCAGCCCACCGTGGGGTGACCTCCACGTGGTTCCAGAGCAGCTGCTGCCCCGGGGCTCACCAGTGTGAGGCCACGGGGCTCTCCCTTCTAGCCCTGCTGTCCTCCCACGTGACCGACGTGTGAGGGTTCGCAGTGCTCCTGTCTGAGTGAGGCTGGGCACCGCTGCCTTCTATTCCCGTGCCCTTGTGCCCCCCTCTATGCGGGCGAGTCCCACCCGGAAGGCCACCCAAACCCCAGGCACCGAGGCAGCAGCTCTGGTCCACCTGGCGCTGGAGGGGAGGGGAAAACCAAACCAGGACCAGCATCTCGGATACCAGCAGGACAATTCTTTCTGCTTTGTTATAACTTGGGGCGTGCTGGGTACCCACGCACCAGGGGCCGATGACCCAGCCCAAGGGGGATGACCGTCCTGGGGCTGCCCTGCAGTGACCTGCTGAGAAAGCTGAGGGCTTCCAGGGTCCTTCTGAGCTTTGAGGCCCTGGTAGAAGTGGCAGAAATTTCAGATTTGGGACCCTTTGCTCTTGGCTGGAGTGTGGTGGGGATTGGGGTTTGATGGTGCACTCTGGCCACTGTCCTCATGGAACAATGTCACTGGGTCACTTGCCTAGGAGACGTTTTCTTCTCAGTTCCTTGGCCTCGTTAGCTCTGCCTGTGGCCCTGGGCATCTGTATGAGCTCCCCCTCCCCAAAAGCTGGTCGGGACCCCAGGTAGGGGGGCCTGTGCTGATTCCCGAATTATCTGAATCTTGGACATTCCTTGACAGGCTGTTTGGTCTGGCGTGTGGCCCATGTTTATAGGTGTCTGTTATGTTTGAAGAGAACGTATGTTCCCTGCTTATTCCGATTCTGGGTGCAGGGTTCCTAATTGTGTTCAAATCTTCAGTAATTCCACCTCCTCATTAGTCAGTGAAAGAGGCGTTTTTCTTACTCCCCAGGAAGATGGGCTCATCAGTTTCTCTGTGAGGTTTTTGCTTTATGTGTTTTCCAGCTGAGTTATTGAGTGCGTAAACTACAAGTTATGTGCAGTCGTGTTTTCCTGACAAGCTAAACTTTATGAGGGGAACTTCTCTGTTCTCAGTAACCCTGTTTTCAGTCTGTTTTGTTTCATGCTGAATTTGTTTTCCTCTACCCTTTCTGTCTGCGGCCCTGGGGAATTACTCGTTTCTGAACACTTTCTTTTTTTTTTGCCATACGCGGGCCTCTCACTGTTGTGGCCTCTCCCTTTGCGGAGCACAGGCTCCGGACGCGCAGGCTCAGCGGCCATGGCTCACGGGCCCAGCCGCTCCGCGGCACGTGGGATCTTCCCAGACAAGAACCCGTGTCCCCTGCATCGGCAGGCGGACTCCCAACCTCTGTGCCACCAGGGAAGCCCTCTGACCACTTTCTTCTCTATAGACCTTACTCCCCAGGATGGGAGGGAAGAGATGCGAGGTCTCTGCTGTCCTGGGGATCAACCAGAGCCCTCAAGGGGTGAGTGCCTCCAGGGAGGTGGTGCTCCAGCCGAGGTGTGGCAGCAGCCTGGAGGGAGCTCTGCTCACACTGGCGACGTCCTGAGCCAGGCGCCGGGCTTCTGACCAAAGACTTAATCTCGAGGCCCTGCAAAGTGGGGCTTCATCTGCTCTCTTGCTGCCCACTTCCTGCTGGGGTCCCTCTGGGTGTGGCCCCTGGTGGCTTTGGGGTCAGGGATTGCCAGGCAAGCAGTGGCAGACGCCCTGGCCACTCCTCAGTCACCCTCCTTCCTCTGCTGATCCCTGCCCCGTTCTTCCAGGTCTTGCCTTTTCTTTCCCACAAAGGGCAGGGCTCCTGCTCTGCTCCCTGGGCCAACAGCCCACTAGGACAGTGTGGGATTCAGCCATGCCGACCCTTGTCTAATGCTTTAGGGGATACTGCACCCCCTCCCCATCTCCCTTTGAGCCCTGCGCTCCGTCCTTCCTGCATAGAGTGAGGGTCTTGAGCAGCACATCACCGACCCCCCCGCCCCCGCCACATCAGCCGACCACGTACTGCCTGGAGCTGGACCCCTTATCACCAGAGCAGAGGCTTCTGACGTGAGGTTTCCTGCTGTGAGCGAGGCTGAGGCCCGTGGAGGTCAGAAGTCAGAGCCCAGTCGCTGTGCTGCTGCCCCTTTGTTCCCCGTCCCTGTGGAGAGCGAGTGGCCGCTCTGCCTTTGGTCCCGTGGCCAGGAGATGGCTTGGGGCTGCAGCTCCAGACCTCACAGAGGAGACGGCCTCTCATCTTCACTCCACTCATCTCTGGGTTCGCTTTGATAGGCAGGCTGCTTAGTCGGGGTGCAGGGATGCCCGCCTTCCCCATTGCCTCACCGCCCTCTCATCCCCCGCCAGCAGCCACCCACATTTGCCATGGACTTGTCTCCCTGACCGCCCCCCTCACAACTCCATTGAGGTACACCTGGTGCCGCCCCCAGGCAGGTGATTACGGAGGCCTTCCCTGTCTCTTTGATCTGTATACTGGGGCAGCTTTTCCGAGGCCCTGTCTGCTTGCTTTCCTCACGGATTTCTGTGCTCATGGGGCTGACCGGCAGCTCAGGGCAGCAGGGGTGTCCCATCTGGGTCCAAGGCTCCAGGCCAGTCCCCGGTGTGTGCAGACCCAGGCCTTCCCCAGGCCAAAGAGCCAGGATGGTGGCCCAAGGGAGGGTGACCCCGATCAGCACCCTGAGGGGGCTCACTCTCCAATCTCGTAGACCACAAACTTGGGGGTTTGCTAAGATCTGGGAGTGAGCATGTTTTCATGTTTGTTTCTCCTGCTCCTTTCTCTACCTTGAGTCTGGAGGCCACAGGGCAGAGGAGGCAGGTGGCCCCTTTGCTGCTGGCCACAGCAGGGTGCACCCAGCCTCTCCCCGTTCCCCTGACACGGGCAGCCTGAGATGCCAGCATGGTGGGGAGCATGGCACAGAGTGGGTATTTCCAGACTGCTCCGGCGTGGGCTCCGGGGCTGGTCGGGGAGGTCGGATCTCCAGTCAGGCTCCTTTTGCCCTGAAGGAGGGAACAGTGCAGATGCTGTCCTCTTGTCCTGGGTGCTGTCAGCAGTGCCATGTCCCCTCTGGGTTCTCCCATTGCCTTAAGCTTTAAGTCACAGGACACTTCAGGTCACATCAAAGCAGAGCAGGTGGAGACAACCCCCCCCCCCCCAGTGCCTGTCCCCTGCTGGCACAGAACAAGTACGGCGGCATCTCATCTGTGCCCTGTCACTGCTCCCCTGGGGTGATCCCGATGGCACCTCCTCGCTTCTCCATCCAGCCTCCGTGTACACTGTCGGCAAGCCCGGCCTTGGCTGTGGGGCTAAAAGCACACATGTACCCCAGTCCAGGCAGTGGACAGGCTGGATTCCGGGCCCTCTGTTCCACCATCACGGCCACTCCAGAATGGGCCTGGTGCAGCGTCAGTCTCTGTGTTGTCCTGCTTACTGGTTTCTTCTCCGGTGTTGGCTCCTGGGGTACCCTGCTCCTAGGGGTGCCACCATGGACCTTGACCTCATCCTTTGTGCAAGGGAGGCCGATGTCCTGTCCCCCTCACCGACAGCCGTGCCACCATCTGCAGGAGCCCCCAGGGAGCTGGCACTCCTGAGCACATCCTGCCCGCTGGGTGGCCCCCTGCAGCCAGGCCTCCAGCTCTACTGTCCAAAGCCACTGTGCAAAGAGCAGGGCTGAGCCCAGCACAGGCAGGAGTAGGAGGTGGAGGCCAGAGTCCAATGCACCTGGGCTCCGGGCACAGTGCTCAGGTGGGCAGGTGACTCAGGGGCTCTGTGCCAGGATCATTCATGCAAGAAGAGGGTCAGTCAACTGCCCTGTGTCTGTGCAGGAGGTTAAGGTGACATATCCTGTGGAGCATTCTAGGTTTTTCTGGCTGACAGCACTAACATGAGGCCATCATTGCAGTGAAGGGCCCAGCCTGCCCTGAGCCCTCTGTTTCCTCCGTGTGTGGCCAACCTTCACTCTGGGCCCGTCCCTCCCGAGCCTGTGTCCGGGGCCTCTGCCAGAGCCTCACCTGGACATTTCGTCCATCTGTGCAGCCGAGTGCCAGCGGCTGAGCGGCTGTTTTGTTTGGCCCTCACCA
This sequence comes from Platanista minor, assembly GCA_004363435.1. Taxonomy (NCBI): domain Eukaryota; kingdom Metazoa; phylum Chordata; class Mammalia; order Artiodactyla; family Platanistidae; genus Platanista; species Platanista minor. The sequence goes on from RJWK010035586.1 coordinate 5,780, forward strand.
TCTCCTGAGGAGGCCTCTGTTGTGTTCTCTGCCTTTGAAGAGGCTGCTTGTTTGTGATCCCGGGCGTGTGTGTGCTTGCAGGTGCCCTGGGCCTGTGCTTGGCCACCACCTGCCTGCACCCATACTGGTTATCTGTACCCGCACCCATGAGAGAGCAGGAGCTCCATGCTGGGCGGGGCCTCGGGGCAGGAGGCAGCTCCCTGCACCTGAAACTGGGTCAGGTTTGGCCGCTTGAGTCACTAGATTAAGGTGTGGCCTGAACACTCCCCTGGCATTTGGCTGCTGTCCACGCCCAGCTACCCGAGTGAAGAACCGAGGCAGGCAGTCCCATGCCACCTTTGGAGACTTGCCCCGTGGGACTTGGCTACCTCTTCTGGTTCCTGCAGACGCCGGCTGACTTTCCCACGACTGCCTCATGCTTAGAGGCACGAGGTGGCCCTTTCCTGCGCGTGGGTCACTAAAATGCAGGGCCTATGTGACCCCAGGGGCCTTTGAGACTGTTGCCGGATAGTTTGCTTGGCAGAGGTAGTTCTGAGATGGTGCCACAGGCCATCCACCAGGTCGGGGGGCTGCCCACCAGGTCAGCTCCTGTGCTCCCTGTGAGGCCGGGAGGTTGTTGGGCTGCATCACGGCCCCTTCCATGTCATGCAGAGCTGTCAACACCTGGCTGGGGAACCCGAGTGTGGCCCTGCCTTCCCTGCAGGTGGGTGACAGTCTGTCTCACATCCACCTGCTGTCAGACCCTAACAGCAGGACCCACCTTTGACTGCTAAACCTGACAGACGCCACTTGGAGGACTTAGTTACAGCCACACAGTGGGTGCCAGGTCGATTTCACATCCCTGAGGGTCCTGACTCAGAGGACCCACGTCACCCTACACTGTGGTCCCATGATGGCCCGGCGTCCCCAGGCTGGCCTGGAGTGGACTCCTTGCCTGCATCCTGCCTTCACCTCCTCTTCCCAGCTGATAGCACCAGCAACCCCCGCCATAGCACATGGAGGGGGTGTCCCTTAGCCCCTGGGAGAAGTGGCCGGCACACGGACAGTCACTGGAACCCCAGGAATAGGGTCCACACTATCCTGGCCTCCCTCAGGCCTCGAGCAGATCTTGACACCAGGCAGGTTCTTTGCAAAGTCTCTGTCCTTGTTTCCAGATTTGGGTGCTAGACAGGTCAAAGCCTGGGGCTGAGCACAGGGTAAGAGGGCAATCTGAGGGTCCCCTCTCAGGGCCCCCTGGACTCACATGACTGGTGTGAAGGGCCAGGGGCTCCAGCGTGTCCACTTCGCCTGCCCTGATGAGAGCTTTATGGGGCAGGCTCGAGCCTTTGTCAGGAGGGATTAATACACGTCTTAATTGGATCTGCCTGTTCTCAGCGACTCTGCCCATAGTAGGAGAGACGGCTCAGGGTGTTTTCATGCTTCCTCAGTGTCCAAGGGCCCACTCCAGGGTGGGAAAATCCATAGGGAACAGCGGTGTGTGGCTGTGGTAACCCCGCACCCTCTGGCCTGGTTCCTGGGGGTCCTGCTTGGGAGGGAGGGGAAGGGGGCCCTTAGCTGTGGTTCATTCTGAGCCTGGTTCTGGTGGTGAGGTGGGGCTGGCAGGGTCTGTGAGGACTGGGCCTGGGCCTTGTTCCCACTGAGGGGGAGCATGTGACCTGACCGGGGTCCGCAGCAGGAGGCTCGCTGAAGTCTTCTAAAGCCCATCCTGAAGCAGCATGTCTGTGAGGGCTCTCCCACCACGGCCAGTCTGACTCGAGTGGCTGGAGGGCCCTGGGGGCCCCCACTCCTGTGACCCTGCCGTGTCTCCCCTGAATTGAGGTCCGGACAGCAGCGTGTGCTGTGTTCTCAGTGTGTCTGCAGCTCCCCACCCCCAAGTGAGAGGGAGGAGGAAGCGGTCCTCTAGCAGAGAGCCGGTGGCCCTGGAGCATCCCACACATGGCAGGGGGCCTGGCGGGCACAGGTGCCGGCTCGGGAGCCTCTGTGGCAGGTCTCCTCCTGTTCCGAGGGGTGCTGGCCCCTGGGTCCCCGGCGTTGGCAGGAGGGCAGGTGTGTCAGAGGCTCTGTGGACCGCAGAGGCCTGGTTACCTGATGAGCAGTACTCAACTGGGCCTGTTCCTGTGTGTGTTTCGCATGATTTAGAGCAAGTTGATGCCTGAGAAACCGTCCCCAGGAGAGCTGATGTCCACTTGGACAGTTAATCGGGGGCATGAGTGGGCAGGTTAATGGGGAGCCACCACCGCTTCTTGGGGGGGTCTTCATGGCACTTGGTGAGGATCAGAGCAGCGGTGCCTGCCCGGCCTGGGGCGCAGCCTCACGGGGCTCTGTGACCCCTGGAGGGTCGCCGCCCCGGAGGAGGGTCATCCACGCACCTTCCAGCTCTGGGCCTGGCCTGCCTGCCCTGCCGAGGTCCAGGTGGCCTCCTGTGGTCGGGGGTTGTGGCCTTGGCCACTCACGTCCCTGCTCTGGGTGGGAATGTGGGAGGAAAACCCCTTCCTCTGTCCACACCCACGTTTCCCTGTCCCCTTGTGAGTCACGTCAGGCAGGAGAAAAGACGGCATTTTGAAGCACGGTGATGCTGGTGGGTGGAGGGTCTGTTGATGTGAGTTGCTGCCCCGCTGTCTCCCGGCAGCACAGCCAGCGTCTCGCAGTGCCCTTTCCTGCTGCTGCTTCGGGGACCCGGCTCAGCCAGCGCCTGCCCGGCCCATGGGCAGAGGACGCCAGGTTGACCCTAAGTCCCCGCCTCCCTGTCGCCCAGGCTTAGCCCACGCGCTCCAGGGCCTCCTGTCGGCCAGTTCCTTGAAGCAACCCTCCAGTCGGCCTGGGCGGCCAGCCTGGGAACCCCGAAACCCCAAGTGTAACTGTGGATGCCAGAGAGCGTGTGGATAGGCCGAGGACACGTCCAGATGCGTATTTGGCTTCAGGAGGCCCGGGGCAGGCCTGAGCTTCTGAGATCTGATCAGACTCCCAGTGTGGCCAGTGCCGGTCCAGGACGTGACCCGGAGCAGGTAGGGCAGAGGCTCAGGACAGGAAGAAGGCCAGCCCAGACGGTTGGGCCACGTGTGGTCAGTGCCTCCTCCACCTCGTTCCATGACACTCCAGTGCCTGGGCGTCCACTTTGGACATAACACTGATACCAACACCGAGGGGCCGTTTGGTCTTGCTCTGCTTCAGAGCAGCAGTCAGGGAGGGTCGCTGTCCGCTATCATCACCATGGCAACAGCCATCGATTTTTGTCCTGGTTATCATTTTGGCCACCTGCCATTTTTTGCCATCTTGTAGGTAGGAGAAGACCCCTGCTTTTACCAGGGAGGAACTGGTGGCTTTGAGGCCAGCAGGGAGGATGGGGGGTTGGTGGCTGATCCCAGAGGGGTCCCTCAGTGCTGTCTGAGCCTCCGCATCCCATACCGGTGGCTCTCACGGCCGACGCGACACCCCCGCAGCCCTCGGCTGTCTTGTCTTCCCTGAACGAGAGCTCTATATTCGTGCCTTGTTCAGGCGTATGCTAATGAGCTCTCAGAGGCGCCTTTCCGCTCTGGAAGCCACCAGAATAATTGAGCATTATGGATATTTGCTTCAGAAGGCTTCAGGAGGCAACGGGCGCCCCCAGCCAAGTTTGAGCAGCTGACCCCTTGGCTCAAGAGCCCCTTGGCCACCAGCAGGGAACGGGAGCTCTGGCTCCTCCTGAAATGAAAGATCTTCAAGAAACGAGTGTTTTGGTGCCCTCGGTGGCTGCCAGTGACCAAAAGGAACGCCATGACCACTCGGCAGTAATAGTGCGTCCTGTTTGCCAGGTTCAAGTCCAGCTCTGCGAAGACAGGGCTGGAGGTTTAGTCTCCAAAGGAAGGTCAGACACCTTCTCTGTGCCCCGAGCACCATCTGGGGCTGCTGAGGACTGTTCCAGCACGTGGCGGAGGACTCCTGCCCACCCCACCGCAGCACACGCCTGCTCACGTCAGTCTCGTGGTCGCAGAGTCACGGCTGTGCTGGTCTCACCTCTGCTTCTCCTGGAGAGGTAGTCAGGGGTCTGGTGTCAGTGCCCAGGTGGGGTGAGGGCTCCCGGCAGGCCTGTGGCTGCTATGGTCCTCACCATGGTCCCCCAAGCTCCACCCCTCACACTCTGTCGGGCTCCTCTAGTCGGGGGAGGGTTGGTAAGGTGGCCCTGGCTGGACTTGATCAGGGAGCAGAGGGGCCGTCCTGGCACCCCTGCCGTCGTGCCTCCGTCATGTGACGCCTGCACTGGTCAGTCGACTCGTTACTGGTCAGTAACCGTGCGGACGTTCTGCTCTCAATTCCACCTGGGCCACAGCCTCCTGGCCACCCCAGCCTGATGTGGCGGTGCTGGCAGAGAAAGGCCACCCTCCCTTGGAGAGACCTGGCACTGTAACCCCAGGTCCAGGAGGACTTTGACCTTTGTGGTGCAGCTGACAGCCCTGGGCCACCCTGCCTTTTCAGACGGCTTCATTTCTAGCTACATCGGGGCTTGGCTGCCCCCTGACCGGTCACCCAATTTTATCCCCAGGAGGGAGCAATATCAGCCACTTTGGAGTTGGGACGGGGGCCTCGGGAAGTGGCTCCTGGCGGTGGAGGGATGGTAGGACCCTCCCCAACGCACGATAAGGCTGCTCCTGGGGACCCATCTGGGCTGGGAATCTGGCTGGGGTGCTCATGTCCTGGGGTGATCCGGCTTGACGTCTACTAGGCGGGGGGCCAGCAGGTTACAGGACTGGCCTTCAGGGCTGCGGCAGCCCAGGGAGCCCTTAAGGGTGAGCCACATGGGCAGGGACTTAGCACTGGATGTTCCCATTCTTCCCACGTGTTCTCAGATCCTGTCCTGGAAGGCTTATGCTCTGGGAGTGCCCAGCATGCTCTGAGAGGTCCAGGTCCAGGCAGCTGGGGAGCCGGGCTCTCATCAGCATCCACCACATTTGTAATGCTGCCGAAGACACCCACGTTCTCGTAGCATCAGCTCCCCCTGCACCCTGACACTGTGCCTTCATGGGAGCCCCCCCCGGGCTCTTGTCCACAGAGCCCTGTGCAGCGTCCCGTCTTCACGGCCAGGGTCAGAGACAGACACGGCCCTCTCACAGGGGGAAGGACACAGGTGTGAGGATGGGGGTGGTGAGCAAGAGACCAAGCCCTCGGGACCCCTGCCCAGGCCTGACTTTGGCATCAAGGACGAAGGGCATAGGCAGGGGAAGAAAGTGCACCAGTGGTGCCCTTGACCACACGTGGGTGGTACCCTCCTGCAGGCCGGGGCCCAGCTCCTCAGAAGGACGGAACATGCATGTGGGCCGGGGGCTTTCCCTTATTGCCCAGTTCCTGAACCTCTTCACCCACCATCCTCCTGCTTAAAGAAAGAGAGGGTGTGTGTGGCAGGACCGCTGATGTCAAGGTGGAGCTGCACCCAGGTTCCTGGCTGTCATTGTCACTGTTACTGGCAGGGGCAGACATTTGCCCAGCTCTATCTCTGGGGCAGGGGCTGTGCCGTGTGCCTTGTCAGCCCAACCCCCTAATCAGGAGACACGTGGTCTTACTGATTTAATCCTGGGATGAGGTACAGACATGTACGTGTAACCCATGAGACAGTGAGGTCAACCCAGGCCTGGAGATGCCTGGACTATCAGGACTTGTCACCCCCAGGTGGCCCCCCTGACGGACATCCCCTGGCTGGTGGACAGGCACCAGGATGGAGGCTGGTCTCTGCCCTGGGGGTTGGTCCTGCTGTGTGGCAGTGGGTTTCGGAGGAGGCCCCTCCACAGGTGGTGTTGGACTCCCCTCCCCACCTCCACACTTCCCACCCCTCCCCCAGCCAGGGCTCAGCCACCTGTGCCTTCCAGAGATTGAAACTGCCTTCTGTGACCTCCTCCACCTCAGGTCCCCATCTTCCTCCTGCTTCTTGGGTTAATCAGGTTTTAGAAGTTTCACTGGGTTGCTCTCTGGACACTGATCTTGGGGGTGATGCTTCGCTGTGGGGGTCACAGTGTTCTGGGGGACCTGGCCCTCCATGCAGCTGTGCCCAGCCCTGGGGTCCGGCAGCCGGGTCCTTACCCTCTTCATCCCGTGCTGTTGTTCACTCTTGCTGGGGGTCAGCTCAGGCCACTGGCTGTCTTCATGGGAACCATCTCAAAGCAGGCTTTCTCGGGTCTGTGTTGCTTTGGCAAAAATGTGTTCTTTTTTAAGCCTAAATGGATGGTAACTCATCTCCTCCTGAAATCCTGTCCTCGCTCCTTTGGGATTAGGAGTCTAGCATTATGGCCCAGGAGGGGCCCTCAGGTGGAGTGTTGTCCACCCTCGGCTCATAGAACAAGGTGGGGAGCTGCACAGATCTGCCGGGCGCCAGCCTGTGAGCGGCCAGACTCCGGGGCCTGAGCCCCCCTCCCACCCCGGCTTGTTCCCAGTCTCCCAGATCCACGCTCCCTCTCAGCTTCTTGTCATCTGCAGATTATGAGACCATGTGTTTTTTATGCAAAAAAAAAAAAAAAAAAGTAAAAGAAAAAACCAGAAAAGCAGCCCGAGTCTTTAAAAATGACAGCATTGTGAGAGATGCAACTTGAGAGGACTCTTCTGGATTAAAGAGGCTGAAGACTCCCGACTCCACAGAGGAAAGATAAGAATTCTGGTGCCGCTGAAGTTTAAGTCCTCATAACCCACGATTAAGCCTGTTTATGACTGACTTGTTCCAGATGCTCACAGAGCAGCATTTAGATAAACAGTACGCTGACTTGAGAGAGAGAGAGAGAGAGAGGACCGGGACCGAGACCTGAAGAGCCGCGCGCGAGGTCCAGGGTTAGGGAGCAGCTCACAGGCGGCGGTGAGTTGGGGCACCCGGGCCCCGAGGTGCGAGCGCTGAAGGAAGAGCGTCTGTGTCGGTGGCCGCTGTCCTTGGGTCGGGATGGCCGTGGGCCGTGCACACGAGTCTGTGCTCTCCAGGTGCAGAAGCTGACATGCTGGTCACGCCGAGATGTTCACTACTGTCTCAGGTGGTTCAGCCAAAAAGCGTGTGCATGGGTACCTAGGTGCATGTGTCTGAAAGAGAGCCGGGGAACCTGGTGAGGGGTGAGCGGGTACCCGCCCCGTTATTTTGGCCCCTCGGGAGGTTTGGAGGTTGGGCTGGGAGGAGAGTGTCTGTCTTCTAAGCACTGATAAGAACAGATTCACGGCCCCTTTGATCGCCAGGCCATGGATGGAACCCTCTGGGTGTGGCTGTAGACCTGGCCTCCAGCCACACTCAGGTCCCCTGTGTCAGTATTCAGTGCCCTGGGGGACTGCCTGGTGCCTGTGGAGCTCAGGTAGGAGGTGGAGCTACACCGGTGCTGGTCTGGGGCTCGAGAATCAGTGAGATGACGCTCCCCGCCGTCTCTGTGCCATCCGCAGCCACAGGCATCCTTCGTCCTCCCGGCCTTCGGGCGGCCCTCCTTCCCGACCTGCCTGGACCACTTGCCCCTCACTCTCCCTCGTTCCTCACTGGCCCATGTTTTGTCTGCCTCTCCCAGGAAAGAGTGCAGGCACCACAGAGGCAGGGCCTCTGGTTAACTGTCTCACCTGGAGCGGCACCTGCACGGAGCAAGTGCTCACAGAGCAGTCGTCAGTGTGGTGATGATGAAGGTGAACGAGTGCCCCAGGCTGCGAGCGGGTCACCTTTATCTCAGTAACAACTCTCACACGAAGACACCAACCTGCAATTTCTAAGAGTCGGTCCCTTTTAAAATGCTGGTACCTGTAATTTTCTCTAGTCTTCTGGAATCTTTTATCTTTTCCCAAAGAGCCCAGTTTGGGGAAACACTTGAATGTTGCTGAGATCTGAGATGTCAGTGGTCCTACGTCCCCGAACACGTGTAAATCGACTGCTCCTCGGAACCGTCTACGTGTTCTGAGAGCACCCGGGGTGGGTGGCTGATCCCTCTCTGTTGTCTGCCAATAGGGCTGGGCCGTATCGAAGCAGGGTGCCGCCCTGCTCGAGTCCTGACCTTGCCTGGAGCTCCAAGCGAGAGCAGCTCCGCCCCTTCCCCTCCTGTGAGCTGTGGTCCTGGTGCTCTGTTGAGAGTCTGCCCCACTGCCGTCCTCCCAGGTGTGGGGCCTTCCTGCACCTGGGCCTCCCCCTCCTCAGCTATGCCCTGCACCTTCCAGCTCATCGCCCCAGTCCCTCTGTGCTGACGGGGTCTCTAGTTTCTGCCTTTTTCTCCCCTCAGTGGGTGCCTTCGGTCCCCAGGTACTGGCCAGCACTCACACTGGCCAGTGCCAGGCCCCTCCACCTTGTCCTTGTACTGAGGTTCTTGCCAGGGGCTGTGAACATTTTTGAGAGTCTGTTGGGAATTTGTTCGTATCGGTGGTGAAATAAAACACTTAAGGAAAAGAGGCAGAGCGACTGAGCTGTGGTGCTCCCTCTGGCTCACGATCCCAAGGTTTGGCAGAAGCCAGCTCCTGCTGGGGGTGGCCAGCGGGGGCAGAGCGTCCCCCGCGGACTGCCCCCAACCTCCCCACTTAGCTGGGAAGCGAGAGGGTTGCTGAGTCACCCAGACTTGCTAGAGAGGCGGGCTCCTCGTTGTGGAATCACTTCCTATTCCTATCTGCAGCCTCATCTTCCCTGGGGGGGTTTGGACTAGCCTGGAGCAGGGAACCGTCCCCTCAGAAATGGCAGTGGGCGCCTGGAGGGGTGCTGACCCTGCCTCCCTCCTGCCAGTGGAGGGCTCGGTGTGGCTCTGGAGGAACCTGGGAGGGCTTGGCAGCTCTGAAGCTCCAGCCCCCCACGTGGTCACAGTACTGGCTGGAGGCTCCCCTTTTACTCACCTCCCCCCAGGGTCTGCTGGCTAGTGGACTCTTGCTCTAAGCCGATGGGAGAAAACCTCAAAAATCACATTGTGAAGATTGTGTACAAAAAGAACTTAGAGTTATTATAAAATAAAACTGCTTCCTAAAGAGAGCTGATTATCACAACAGCGAGCACTATTTGTAACAGCCTGAAAGTGGAAACGCCCAAATGTCCACCGATGGACATCATGGGCGACTGGATAAACAAAATGCGGCTCATTCCCTGGAATGTCATCCAGCTGGGAAAGGAATGAAGCGCTGACACACTGCCACGTGGTGAGCCTCAAAAACCAAAAAACATGCTCGGTGAGGCAGCCAGACACAAAGGGCCTGTGTCACAGGATCCCACTGATACTAAGCTCTCAGAACAGGGAGATCCATACAGACAGTAGATTAGTGGTTGCCCAAGGCTGGAGAGAAAGGGGAGTGACTGCTGATGGGGACAGGTTTCTGGAGTGACGACAACATTCTGGAATTAGGAGCAGTGGATGCTCCTTGAGGACAGAGTGGCCTGTGAGGGGCTACACAGGCCTGGGCCTCAGCCCTCCCTGTCCAGCCACCCCAGCTCCAGTGTTGTGTCCTTGTTGGGGGCCCTGTCCCTGCTGGAAGGCTGGACCAGTTATTTCTGCCCCTGTCACCAAGGGCAAGGCCACCACCCTGGGGGGACAAGGGCACAGCCTGGCTCCCGAGGCCGCACAGCCTCTCTTCAGGGGCACACGCACCATCTGCAGGATGCTCAGGCTCCCAGGCCGCAATCGTGCAGAGCAGAGGTGGTGGCGACTGTCCCGACATTGTGCTGTCTTAGCCACACCAGACAGAACCAGCCTGTGTCCAGCCAGACTGTGTTGGAGGGGAAGGAGGTGAACAGCACGTCGCCTATGTCAGTGAGGAAGCGCAGCTCGTGTGCATATGTGTGTGTGTGTGTGTGTGCACATGCCTTCCCCTGGGGGAGGGGAGTTGCCATGTTTACCAAGTTCCACTCTTAACCCAAAGCCGTGTTTACCGAGTTCCACTCTTAACCCAAAGACACAAGGCTGGTGTTTAAGGTTACCAAGAGTACCAGGAATTTTTAAACTCAGAGCTGAAGGGTGTGTAGCCGGAGGTGACTCAGTGCTGACCTGCCTGCCTCCTCACAGGGTAAACACTGGGTGGGAGGGCGTCGCCTCATTCTCAGACGCCTATGTTTCTGTCGGTGGTTTTGTCCTGGATGAAGCCTCATGGCACCCAAGCGTGCCCTCTCCTGTCCCTGCTCCCGATGGCCTGCTCCCAAACCCTCCTCAGTGCCAGGGTGGCCTGCCCGCTCCCCTCCTGTGGCGCCCTGGGGCCTGGCCACCTGCCTGCCTCCCCCTCTGTTCACACTCCTCAAGACCCTGGCGGTCCCAACGGTGATGACAACTGATTACCCTGCTCCCCCGCTCTTTGCTCTGGTGAGGCTGGGTCTGGGCTCTATTTTAAACCTGGTTTTTCGAGTTTAGGGCCCACCTGAGCTGTGGACCGAGACCTGGGTTCCCAGATGAGGCCTGGTAGAAAGCCCGGTGGCCTCCTCCTCCGCGTATGGGGTGGGCCTGGGAAGGTGTCCCCACCTCGTGCTGGCCTTTGAGCCCAGAGAACAGGGGAAGCTCTGGCCGGCCCCATGGCTCCAAGGACCTTCACTCGCCCACCTCACAGGACCTGGAAGGGACCTGGGTGAGAGGACGAGAGAGTGTCCGTGCCAATGCCTAAGGCCCCTGGCATTCCTGGGAAGCCTAGTTCGGGGCACAGCCTCATCCCCGGGCAGGGATGACCGCCCCCTGCAGCTGGCCCAGTGCCCCCACAGTGCTCCAGGGTCCACTGCCTGGTGGCTGGTACACACTCACACCACCTTGCAGACATCAGGTACATGTGGCTTCCTGCAGCTGCTTGTAAAATGCACCTTAAAAATTCCCTGTGTGGACTGGCTTGTGGCAGCCACTAGCTTGCAGCTCAGAGCACGTGCCCACTCCCCGCACGCGTGCCCAGGGATACAGGCAGGGGCTCCGGTGTGTGGAGGTGATGGGGTGCGTCCCAGTGCATCAACAGAGCCTGGAGGTGCAGTGTCCAGAATCCTCAAGAAGTTTCACGTACTCTTCTTGGCAACAGGAATTCTTTATCTAAAGGACTGGGTATTTGTTGTTGTTATTTTTCAAATGTTTTCCTTGAACTAGTTTTGTGTGGCCTTTCAAGGAAATAAGTGTTTTCAGTTTGATCCGGACCCTAATTTACGATTCTGGGGCCTCAAGCGTGGCCAACAGTGCCACTTGCTCTGTGTCTTATTTATGGACTTCATGTCCCTTGAGAGAGCCCATAGGGCCAGAGGGTGACCTGTGGGTCTGGATTTCCTGTGTGTGCCACCCTTGACACACAGGACGGCATCCCCACCAAGCATATCAGATCTGGGGATGCTGAAAGGCCATGGTGGTGCTGGGAGCCTCATCCCACTCGGGAGCTGTGGGTCTGAGCAGGTCAGGTCAGGGTGGTGGCAGCTTGGCCTTGTCCCCTGGGCTGCCTGCTTGTATTTGTCCTGGTGGTTCCTTTTCAGCCAAGGATGGGGACCAGGCACCTTCTGTCCCCTGTTGTCCTTGGCCAGTTCCCTGACTCATAGACTGCCCCCTGGGGTCGGGATGGGGTAGAAGTGGGGTCAGGGTCAGGAGAGGATGAGTGAGACTCACGTCCTATCCTGCTGGGGCTGCTCAGCCTCAGCTCAGCCCTCGGCGTATGGTTGGTTGACCATCGACCATCCTGCCCCCAGGCAGCCATGGTGGGGGTAGGGCCTTCTTGTCCCCAGGTGCCGCCTCTCCCTGACCCGCCATACCCAACAGCACCGTCAGGCCCGATGACGTCAGGCTGCCATTTGGAGCCTGAGTGGAAAGTAACTTCTAGAGACTCTGGGCCCCTGACAGGCCTCCTCCTCCCGGCATGCGTGGTGCTCAGTAAATGTTTATCACTTTGGATTAGGGGATTTGTGCATCAGGAGCTCTGGTGTCTGCCCCTGCTCGTGCATCTCCCCACTCTGTCTTCTCCCTCCCGGCTCGTGGATAAGCATGGTCCTGGAGGCAGACCTGTGTGGACCGGCTCTGATCCCTGTGGCCCACCCGGTCACAGCCTGGTCACTTAACTTCCTGGAGCCGCGTGTCCACGAGGCCATAGCAGCGCCCCGGGGCTGCGGGGAGAGAGAATGGAGACTTAGGCTCACACATACAGCCACACGTGTACCCACTCAACACCCACACACCACACAGCCACACACACTCACATCCACACCCCCTGCATCGTGCACGCACTCACCCCCACGCACACCCTGTGCACCCACACGCACACACGTGTACACTCTGGCACGCACATGCCCTCCCCCACTCACACCCACACAGACGCCACCCACTCGCTCATGCTCACACGGCGTGGCACTGGCCCTGACCGCGAGCATCCTTTGAAGCCTCAGGCTGGGCCTGGGCGTCTTCCTCTCTCTGCAGTAGCTGTGAGCAGCTTGGTGCCTTAGGTGCCAGCCTGGGCCCCCAGGGGTCTGTGCTTCCTCATGTGGTGCCTGGGAAGGGGTCTTCGCACTGTCGGCACAGGCAGCAGGCTGGACACTCAGCCCAGGGCCCAGCGAACCACAGCTGTGTGTGGTCTGACCCCATCCTGAGGGGACCCACCAGCATGCCTGTGTCTCCCTTTTTCTTTTTTTCTTTTTTTTTTTTTTTTTTGGCCACACCCCATGGCTTGCAGGATCTTAGTTCCCCAATCAGGGATCGAACCTGCACCCTCAGCAGTGAAAGCACGGAGTCCTAACCATTGGGCTGCCAGGGAACTCCCCCCACCTTGTCTCCTGACAGGGACATGTGGTTGGCTTGGCAGGGCCTACCCGCTGGCACGCCGTGGCTCCTCCCAGCTGCCAGGTGACCCTTGGGGCTCCTTTGGAAGCACTCTTCTCCGCTTCTCCTCCCTCGACAGAAATCTGTGCATCCGAGGTGAAGCCAGGCCTTTGGGCACTCAGCCCAGCAGCGCACTGAGAGTGAGAACTCAGAACTCAGATGGGGGTGGGGCACCCACTGGCTGGAGAGGCCGCCCTCTCGTGCACTCCAACAACAGAGAGTGACCCTGGGAGGCAGGGCCCTGGGACCTGCCAGCGGAGGCCAGCACTGAGGCCATTTAACATCCCACTGACCTTGGGCAGCCTGCCCCACGGATTGGAGATCTGTCCCTAAGGCTCCTGCCTGTGGTGATCACCGTGCTCTGTGGTCATGAGGGCCACAACAGCACCAGCAGCTGATCGAACTCCCCGATGACCAGGAGGAGCTGGCCGTCCCCAGAACCCAGCTGTGCTTCTGGGAGGGAAAGCGACCCCAGGGGATCATCTGTGCTGTCATTGTGATCTTGGAGGGTGGGCAGCATCATCCCAATAGGGCAGGGGCCACAGGAACTGTTCGGCTTTCTGGCTGGCCTCATGGGGACCAGAGGTGCTCATTGTGGCTGCCCCCAAAAGGATCCTCTGGGTCACGTGACCCCTGAGTGGCCTGGATGTGAGCAGGGGAGGGTCATCCTGGTGTAGGCAGCACCTCGGGACAGGGTTAGTCAGCAGGTGACTGCCCCCGAGGGCAGGGACGGGCCCTCCTCCACGTGGCCACAGCGCATGGTTAGTGTCTGCCGCCAGAAATGGCTGCTTAGCAAATATTTGCCAGTGAAATGAATGGAGCTCGCACTGCCCGTTCCAGACCCACCCTCTGCAGAGGAGGAAATGAGCCATTTGTGCAAGGAGGTCCTTCACGCTGACCCTGTGGGTGTGGGCAGTGGCCCTGAGGGTCTTTGGAGGCAGGTGCCATGCGTGCCCCACCTCGGAGCTTCTGTTCCACAGCGTTGATTTGGGGTGGGTGTCGGGACTCTGCTGACCATGACGTGTCTTGGGCCGTGGGGTCCTGCCCTCCACGGCCACCCTCCTTCCACGCCACGTCTGGGACGCACAGGGGCTGCATGTTGCAGCTACCTCTGCCTGGGCCCGAGGTAGGTGGGCCGCTGGTGGTTGGCGCCTGTGAGAGGAGATGCGTGTGCTCACAGGGTCGCACGCAGGGTTGAAACCTGCAAACGTAGGGTCTCCGGTCTTCTTACCTCTGCCATGAATCTCAGATCCAGTGTAGATGCCTGAGGCCCCCAAACCCCCAGAGACACCAAGCAACTGTGTATCCTTGTCATTCTAGAATTTCCCATCTCCTCTTGGTGGCATCACCTGGAGAGGCACCCCTACCCCTGCCCCCAGCCCACCCCTGCCCGCTGGTCCCCAGACCACAGCAACCCCAGTGCCTGGCCCACCGGTGCCCGCTCCCCAGCTGTGGAGGGAGTGACAAGACAGTGATTCTGAGTAGCTCACTTTCCTCCTACTTTTCTCTCCTGCCATCTGCCTCCCAGGGGACGTTCTTTTCCAGATGGCCGAAGTCCACAGGCAGATTCAAAATCAATTGGAAGAAATGGTGAGTCCCAGCCTCCCAGCGCGACCCCCGGGGAGGGAGGGGCAGATTCAGGTGAGCAGGCGCTCTCAGAGGCGAGGGGAGGAGCCGGACATGTGCTCTGGCCGTGCATCCACTAGGGAAGCATGTGCCTTCCTGCGGTCATACCCAGAGAGGTGGGGGTGTCCCCAGGGCCCGAGAGAGAAGTCACACACCAGGGATGTGCCCACCATGGGGGCTGAGGATATACAGACGGACCTGGAAGGAAAGGACGCGGGCAAGATGGGGCGTTATGCTCAGCTGGCCCTGGGGCCAGGTGGGGACCCCTCTAGTGGTGGCCTGGGGAAGCACAGGCGCACTGAGACTATAGGTCCTGCCAGGGCCCAGCAGGTCCGCGGCTCGTGTCAGCTTATGCCTACATTACCTGCCAGCACGGGAGAGCAGGCACAGCGGGCAGGCGGTCTCTGTCTCCCCGAGGGAAGCGGAGCGTCCGTGCCTGTCGAAGGCCGGGCTTCAGTTCAGCACTCGCTCCCGGGACTGCCTGGCTCTGCGGGGCCCACCTGTCCCTGCGGGGTCATCGGCTCATGGATCAGACAAGCTCCTGTCTCCCATTGGGGTGCCCAGCGTCCCAGGTGCCATGGTCATGGTGACCCGCCCCCCCTCTCCCGGGGCGGCCACACGTCGGAGCTGACGGCTATTTTCTCTCCATGTCCAGCTGAAGTCTTTTCACAACGAGCTGCTAACGCAGCTGGAGCAGAAGGTGGAGCTGGACTCCAGGTACCTGAGCGTAAGTAGCCCCTGCCCTGTACCTGCTGGTCACCCTGAGCTGCTTGGGCTCTGCTGTGTGTGAATCCTTCCCTCAGTCTGAATGGTTTTCATCTTCCTGTGAGCTCTCCATCCTGTGGGTTTCCTGCAGCTCCTCTGATATTCATGCCCATTTGCGACTAAATGTGACCCCGTGAGTGGACTCTCGGTCTGATGCCCCACGTGCCAGATTCCACTACCCCCACCTCTCGGCCGCTTTTTGTAAAAACGATGTGAGGCAGCCGCCCTGTGGAACCTGTGTGAACTCCTCTGACCTGCTGTTATTTCCTCGAGTTCTTCATGCCCCCCACCACCACCACCCCCCCGCCCCGATCTTGCCCTGTCGCCTCTCCCAGGTTGACAAGAAGGTCAGGGGGCTGGGCTCTGTCGGTGTTCATGACATGATTTGACCTGAGGCACTTCTGGCCCTGGGGTGGGAGAGAGGCTTGGCTGGTTTTCCCAGCCCTGATCTTTGCCTCCAGGGTGGGCAGAGCTGAGGCCTCAGGTTTGCAGCTGTGCAATTCCTGCTGTCCCCGGGGGGTCGGGGCCTCTGTGGCCCAGTTGAGAGCAGGAGGGGCGCACCAGCTCATTGCCCGTGGTTTTGTGGTTTGAATCTCAGGCTGCGCTGAAGAAATACCAGACGGAGCAAAGGAGCAAAGGTGACGCGCTGGACAAGTGCCAGGCCGAGCTGAAGAAACTCCGCAAGAAGAGCCAAGGGAGCAAAAACCCCCAGAAGTACTCAGACAAGGAGCTGCAGGTGGGACTCGGCCGCCGCGTGCTGGGGGCTCTGCCTGGGGACACAGGAGCACTGGGGCCCCGGTTATGGTTTTGGGACTTCTCGGGCCTTTTAGTGAGCGGTGAAGGGCAGGCACCCTTGTCTGTCCCCAGCACTCACCCTTCTTGGTCTCGGGGGGCGAGGCTGATCCCTCCTGATGAAACTGGGCAGAGCCAGGCTCCGCTCTCCTGGGGGATTTTGGGTGGTGGGTGCCCGGCGTCCCGGAGCCAGCAGCACAGCAGTCCCATCCTGTAGCCTCGGTGGGTGCCAGAGGGCTCTCCACCAAAGGAGCAGAACCCAGAGGGAATCTTCCTGCCTGTTGCTGTGGATTCCTACCTTGGCGAGAGATCCCAGACTGTTACTCTGATTGACTTGTGAATGCCTGCTCCCAGCACAGACCCAGAGACCCCGGGGCAGGCAGATGCTGGCTGGTCCAGCATCTCTGTGTGAGGCAGGTGGCATTGCAGGGCACGGGAGGGGCAGCCCTGGTTGTAGGCGTTACGTGC
>RJWK010035587.1:0-22123 GCA_004363435.1 Platanista minor
GGACCAAAACAAAAGTCTTCTCCCAGTCCGCCCTCGGCCACCAGCCCCTCCCTGGGAGCAGCCATATTTGCACTGTGCCATTGAAAAAATAACAGAAGGCAACTTGCTTCCCTAAAATAAGTCCCATAGTGCCCTAGCATCATCTTTTTTGTTATAAGTCAACCTACCAACCTACAAGTCACCACAGTGCATGTGGGGTTTATTGACAGGCAGTGTGTGTGCAGCCTGGCCAGTGAGTAGACTCAGCCCACGGAACATCATGCCTGTCTTCACCTCAGCAGCCCCCCATCTCGGGGACTGATAAAGAATCTCTTCCCCTTTATTCTGCCCGCTGCTCTCTGGGGTGTGGGGCTGCTTGCTCCCCTCACAGAAGCATATTTGCAGGACCTGCTCAGAGTTCCATTTGTCTTTGCTGGTTGTACCCAGCACACCGGAGTGTCGAATGGAGTAAAGATTAGAGGCTGCTCCCACTGTGTGTGGACCAGGCACGCACCATAGTATGTATTTGCATTTTTTAAAAACAATAATCAGAGCTATTTATTGCTCAGAGAATCCTGGCTACAGACTAAGGAAGATGCATGAGAGGAAAACTGGACACAGGACAGAGGTGCCCGGCAGCAAGCCTCACTCCCCAAGGCCAGCCCCGCCGGGTCCTCAGTTGAGGAGGAGTCCAGTTACCACCAGGAAACCTACAACTAAGGCCCCTACAAAACATGGGGCGTGTTCACCTTTTTAGAAAAGAGTTTTCCCATCTCTTCTCTGTTTCCTTTGTATATTCCCGGCGTCGTCGTCATCTTTCCTCACGAGGCCACAAGCCTCACAGTAACGACCGCAGGGTCTGTTTCTAACCCAGCTCACTTCAGACGAGATTTTACCCTTTTTTAATGGTCTGCCGCGAGGGAAAATGTGATAAAATTGCCGGGATTTCAAAAGGCAGAGCCTGGAGAAGGCGATCACGTGAATGAGTCGGATCCTGAGACAGCTTCATTCACGAGCAGATTCAACAAGTGGCCAGTACGCCGCGGATGTCCGTATTATCATCGCTCAGTTTAGATAAGTGTCAAAGGGGTCAGGCAGTTTTCAGAACAATCTGTGAGTCTCAGAGAAGACGAAGCCGAGAGTGTATGGAAGTGACCTCATTACTGCAAACGCGGGAGGTCTGCCCACGCCACGGCTGCCAACGCCGAGATCTCCCCTGCCCTCAGCCAGCACCACCCGGGGACAGCTGGGGCCAAATCCTGGCACTGATTTCTGCCGTTGTCCCAGTCCTTCCACCGGGAGCTTCCTCCAGGGTCCCCTCCACGGCTGGCTTCGCGACCATCTCTGGTGACGCTGCAGAGGGCGTGAGTGCCACCACACCGCTCACTCCTCCGGGCTGTGGGTGCCCCCCCCCCCCGCACCCAGCTCCCCATCAGCCCAGGGATCTGCGGGGCTCTGGGCATCTCGGCGTTTCAAGAGGAAAGAATCTGGAGAAACCGAAGAGTATCGAAAGTGAAACTGCAGTGATCCTCAGTTCTTATTTTGAAATAATTTGCAAACCTGTAGCCTCTTGGAGGCTGTCCTCTGGGGAATGGAAACAGATCCCCTGGGAGGCGGGAGACCTGTGTTCCAGCCTGAGGTTGTGGGCAGCTGAATCGTGTCCCCGTGTAGGTGTGGAAATGCTCACCCCCAGGACTTGGGAAGGTGATCTTATTTGGAATCGACTGACAGCAGATGGTCAGGTTGAGGTCATCCATCAGTCCATTATGATGGGGTGTCCTTATAAATCCTAATCCTAATCCGTTACGCGTGGAGTCCTCACAGAAAGAGGAAGATTGGACACAGTTGCACACAGGGAGAACGCCAGCTATAGATAGAGGCAGAGACAGGTGATGCTTCTACAAGGATCTACAGGGTCTTCGGGAAGCACCAGGAGCCGGCGGAGAGGCCTGCAGCAGACCCTCCTCGGAGAGAACCAGTCTGCGGACACCGTGACCTCGGACTTCCGCCTCCAGGCTGAGAGCTAATAAATTCCTTTTGTTTTAATCGGCCCTGTTTGTGGTGCTCTGTTGCGGCAGCCCAAGCAAAGTAACACACCTGTGCTGCCCACCATCTGGAGGACAGAGGTGACCCTCATCAAGCCACATGAGTCTTTTGTCTTGCTTTTATTATCTTTAAAAATAAGAGGAGTTTTTACACACTACTATATATGAAATAGGTAAACTACTGTATATAGCACAGGGAACTATAGTCAATATCTTGTAATAACCTATAATGGAAAAGAATCTGAAAAAGAATAGATATATATACATATATATAAAACTGAATCACTTTGCTGTACACTTGAAAGTAACACAACATTGTAAATTAACTGTACTTCAATAAAATTTATTTTAAGTAAGAGGAGTTGGATAGATCAGAGATTTCAAGGGAGATCACACTTTGAAGCCCAACATGTAAAACAGATAACAGTGCAGGGGGCGGGGAAACAGCTGTCCACCTGCACAACCCCAAAGCTTGGAGCATCTCTGAGAACCCAGGTTGGAAACCACCTGACCTCCTCACCTTGGGTCCCTGGGCAGCTCTAGACCATCTAGCGGTGAGTAACCATCCAAGTGCATCACAGTGCAGAGCGCTGTCGGGGTGACATACATGTTTGAGGACTAGCTGGCGTTTAAAAGGTTTTCCGTATCGCAGGTTGCCGTTTTGTGGTTGAGTGCGTATGTGTAAGAGGGATGAAACTGTTCACATCTTTCTGGTTTACTTGAGTCAATCCGCGGACCCTCCAAGCCCTGGCAGATTTGACTGTGTCTGTAGCCACTCTCTTCACCTGACCCCAAGTAAGGTAGACAGGGCCAGCCGGGGCAGCCGTCTTGGGGGGGCCGGCGTGGGGTCCTGACTGGCCCTTGGCTCCTTGGCCATCAACAGCCTTGGCAAGAGCAGACTTTATTGGAAACAGTCTTCTGGAAATCACTTTGTAGCCGCTTTCCGTGGCTCTGGTTTTCCACTTCAGTCCATCCTCCGCGTTCTTGTTGAGAAGAGGTGTGAATGGGGGCGGTTAGCACAACCATGGTCAGCGTTCCGCCGTGAGAACATTGCTGCTTCTCCTCAGACACGAGCAATTGTGTTGCCTGTGCTTTTTCAAACTGCACGGCTGAGTGTTTCTAACGTACTGGGGTTGAGAACAACCACTGTTGCTAAAGATTCTTTCCGACGCTGCATAAGGAACAGCGGCCCCTCGAGCCTGCATTATTCCAATGTTTGCTGTGTGGCAGTCATAATAATTGCATTTTATTGGAAAACATTGCACCATGTCCCACTGGCCAGCCCTTCTCGGGTGACATGCAAATGTATCTGCTTCAAATAAGCCTGGAATTCAGAAATCCAAATTTGTGAAAAAGTTCAGTGGGGGAGAGGAGTGGTTATACCTTTCAACATATAAATGTTTCTCACCACTTTATTCTTTAAAGAGTAAGCTCAAAGCTCCTCCTTGTGCATTGAAAATGGGATTTTAAAACATCTGAAAGGAACACGTGTGTATAAATTGTCATCTGCCCACATCCGCGTGTCATAAATTCCGCAGTAGGAGCTAAGTTATCGGTCCCTGTGGTGCAAGGCTGTTACATTCCGGCGCTGAGAGCCTGGTGACGAGCAGGCTTGTCTGTAACTGGAGCAGTTCAGGCACTGGGGGACCAGGCACGGCAGGAACGAGAGGCGCGGTGGCGGAGCCAGGAGGCAGCCCGTGTGAGGTGGTGTGAGCCGTGAGGTCACCAGGGAGGCTGATGAGTCAGCCTGAGGGATGACACCCAGGTTTACGGGGAAAGGCACACGGGAGCCGCATCTTACAGGGCTGAGTCAGTCACCAGGCGTGAAGAGCATTTCCTAGAAAGGGGAGCGTCCTGATCAAAGATTGGCGACATTCAAAGAGGGTCAGGAAGACTCGGAATGAGAGTGGTCCGGAGGGCAGAGGGGTGGAGGGTCTCCAACGCCGAGGTAGAGAGGCGAGGTTCTCCGGTCTCCTGACCGGCCGAGGCTTTCCTCTACAAGCCCCCGGAACTCTGCCCAGGCCTTTCTCTGGCAGCAAGACGGTGTCCACTACTCAGAGCAGACGGACACCCCAGAGCTTCCCCTGTCCGCAGGGGACGAGCACCACCACCCGCTCAGCCTTCAGGTGGGACAGCTCTGAGGGGACCCAGCCACCTCCCGAGGGCCCTCGAGGACCAGGTCCCCGAGCTCACGGACACAGAGCCGGCTCCCTTCTCTTCCCCCACGGTGCCCTGCGCTGCCTGCTCTGAGTCTCCTGGGTCACCTCCCCAGTGGTGCCTGCACTCAGCCTGTCCCTGGATCAGCCTCCGGGGGGCACCCAGCCTGGAGCGGCACGGACTTGGTCTTGGATCCAGGGCACCCACTGAGGACCGCAGAGCAAGGAAGCGACGCGCCAGGATCGCTGTTTCAGGAAGATCCATCTTTCCAGCCACGATGTGGAACGAGGAGGAGCCGGGAGGGGGGAGAGCGAGTGGAACCGAGAGAACAGAGGAGGGAACCGAGGAGGAGCAGAGAGGGTGAGACGCCGCCTGAAGGCCCCTCCCCGCCTCCAGGGGCCAGTGAGCTCTGCCCTCCGGAGGGGCAGAGGGTGGAGCCTGAGTCCCCAGAGAGGGCGGTGGCGTGGGCGTGGGCTAGTGGGGGGCTCCTGGTTGCCCCCCAGGCTGGCTCCCAGTCCAGTGGCGTCCGGCCAGCTGTTCAGGCAGAGAGGGGCCCAGAGGGCAGCGGCATGGCGGCAACCAGCTTGGCAAGTGGCCTGGAAGAGCTTCAGAAGCTCCGAGGGATTGTGGAGGTGAACAGGGTGGAATGAACGGAAATAAACAGCCCCTCCCGTGTAGTGTGGTTTACGCCCTAAGAGGAAGGTGAAGCTGGTGCCTGGGCCGGAGGCGCCTGGATGAACAGCCACGTGACCCGTGCGTGTGAACTACAGACGCCCTCAAGGGAAGCTGCATTTTCACCAGGAATCAGCTGCATTTCTCTGCGTAGTTTTCTTGGGGGTTCTTCCTCCTTCAATGCCTCTTCCACCAAGAAGAAGGCAGGACAGGGTTCTGTGGCCCCCAGCGCCCCGCTCATGAGAAGAAGTCTGCAAAGCCGGGGAACCTGCCCTTCTGGTCCCCACGAGCCTCCCGTGCCGCCCACCCATGCAAGGGCAAGCCCTTCTCCTGGGAAAGCGATGGGGGGGGGGCGGGGGGCCAAAGGACCTGGCGCGCTCAGCAGCGTGGGATGGGCACCAGCCCAGGGACGGGGGCTTCAGGACTGATGCAGACCAGGGTCCAGACAGACATGGGCACTGAAGGCCACCTGATCTGTTCAACCTCTTCATGGCTCCCCTTTTACAAGAGCTTGTGACTGTGGGATGGAATTAGGACCCTCAATGTGCCGTCAATTCATCAATTAAACTGAGTATTTCCAATACTCGGGGTCGTTCCTCCCAACATCAGTTCCCGCTGGAACATTCTTGGGACACACCGAGGATGTTCCTGTTTTTGATTTGTTCCTGTTTTCAAATCCCTGATGTCATCCTGGGGAGTTATTCATTCTTTACTCGTTTAATAGCTATTGATCTCATGTCTGGATGAGCAGATGAAACAGTAAGCAAAGCAGACACCCTGCCCTCCCACGGGGACTCGGGGCAAGAGCCTGATACACAATAAACCCATAATAGAGACCAGGACGGGAGCTCCAAAAAGAAAACCAAAGCAGGGGAGGGGACAGGCCGTGAGTGAGGTGACATTAGAGAGGGGATGGGAAGAAATGGGAGCCCTGGGCCGGAGGAGAAGCCAGGCGGCAGTGAGGGCCCGAAACCACTCGGGGGCTTTTATCTCGCGCTTTATTTTGTTTTTCTGTGGTTTGACTCTTTCTCCAAGAAGCACGTGGTCATAATTTTCAAGTGCGTGAGCCCCAGTTCTTAAGGTTTGACTGTGGATGTCGCCTTGCAGCTTGGGGAGGGACGGCTGAGGTGGCAGTTACAGGGGCTGGTTACACCGGAGCAGAAGGCGGCTTCACTGCGCAGGTGAGCATGCCCACGCGGCTGCCACCTGGATGGCACCTGGTGTCACCGTGTGCGGGTCACCGGCCCTGAAGGAGCTCACAATTTCACTGTTTCTGTTTCCGGGTCAGTTTAAAAAGTTAATAAGGCTCTTACAGAAACAATTAAGAAGTAACTTGTTAGTGGAAACGCTCATGATTATGGCTCAGGCAATTCAAGAACATTTCACCCTGCTTCCTGAGGATCAAGGCACGTGTCATGGTCCTGCACTTTCGGAAAAGGTCCTTGATTCTTTCTGTCTTTCTCACTACAGTGAAACTGACTGACAAGACCGAATGCATCCTCAGGGAGCTCTGCGTCTGATTCAGGATCAAAATCTTGCCCTAAAGAAGAAAGCGCTGCAGATAGAAAACTCCCCGCCGCCCCCCAGGGAGATTAAGGAGGGGTGGAAGGGAGGCTGGCAGTTACCCCTGTGCTTGAGTGTGTGTGGCTCGGTATCACGGGGCTCCCAGTGCCGTGAGAGCAGGAGCAGAGATACCTGCGGCCTAGTTCTGATTCCTGCTTCGTTCGCTTTGGGCAAATCCCCCGCCTTCAGGGCCTTTGCACCTGCCTCTCCCTCTGCCCGCAGCACCGTTTCCCAGACGCCCACCAAGGAGGCCGATAGCATCGTCTCAGGGGGGGCCTGTCTGATGACCTCCACTTAGATTGGAACACACACCCCCAGGCTTCCCTGCCTGGTTTTCCGGTGTAGCCGTTCTCACCATCTCTCATTCTGTATCATGCCCATCAAGCTCTCCCTCCGGTAGAATGGAAACCTGCCTGTCTGCTCACTAGAGCATCCAGGGCTGTGCTGACGGTACTCAGCCCCGGCACAGCAGGGACACCAGCCAGTGACTGCAGCCCTGACTGTGTGCCTCTGGCTTGGTCGGCTCAGAATAAGCTACTGGGGGTGACTGGGGCTGGGTGCACGGGTGGGCCGAGCCAAGGTGCTGCTTCCTTCTCCAAGGCCCTCGCGGGCTCTGGATGACACAACATGTGTGTCTCGTCTTAAGGGGCCAGTGGCCCAGACACACCCCCAAGATTTCAAGACAGATCCCTCGTCCCATGATAACCTGTAACAATCAACATATCAGGTACTGAAAGGTAGGGCTTCAGATCCAAGCCTTTCTACAACTCAGATAGGAAGGTCTGGCCTTGGTCTGGAGGACATCCGAGCCTTTTCTGGAAGAAAGTAACAGAAAACCCTCAGGCCACTGGGCCCAGACTGCAAACAATTAAGAACCAATTCCCTTTTTATTTTGCGGTAAAATATGCATAACATAAAACGTGTAGGTAACCATTTTTAAGTGTATGATTCAGTGACATTAAGTACATTAACATTATAGTTGACCCTTAAACAACGTGGGTTTAAGCTGCATGTGTCCACTTATCTGCAGATTTTTTTCAAAAGTAGACGCTACAGCTCCACATGCTCGGGGCTGGGTTGAATCTGCAGATGTGGAACCACGTATATGGAGGAACCGTGTACACGGAGTTATACTGGGATTATACTGGGATTTTCTACCGTGCAGAAGGTTGGCGCCTCAATCCCCCGTGTGGGTCAAGGGTCAACTGTACTGTGCAGCCATCAGCACCATCTCCAGAGCTTTTCCGTCCTCCCAGACTGAAACTCTGCATCCACTCAACGCTAACTCCCCAGCGCCTGGGACCCACCGTCCACTTTTTTTGTCTCTATGAATTTGACAACTCTCAGTCCCTCATAGAAGTGGACTCAGGTAGTATTTGTCCTTCTGCAACTGGCTTATTCCATTGAGAATACTGTCCTCCAGGTTCACACGTGTTGTAGCAGGTGTCAGGATCTCCTTCCTCTCTAAGGCTGAGTAATACCCCATTGTACGGATGGACCACATAGTGCTTATCCATCATCTGTTGATGGACACGGGCTGCTTCTACCTTTTGGCTGGAGTGAGTTTGCTGCTGGGCACAGGGGTGTGCAGACATGAGACGATTCCCTTGTGCAGCCCATGTGCTTTTGAAGCTGGACGTGGGTATTAAGCCTTTCATGTAATTACCGGGGGGTGTGTTCAACCCCTCAAGCCCCCAGGCTTGGCGGTTGCATTGCCGTAGGGAGCCCGTTATTTTTAACGGAGATCTCAGAGGGCTAACGAGCAAGTCCACGGCCCGGGAGTTTGGAAATGCAGGTCTCCGGGAACGGAGGAGGAGGTGCTAGGGCTGCCGGCGTCTGGGCAAAGCCCTCTGGTTGTTCGCATCACCACAACAGGCAGGCATCGGGCCAGAGCCTCTGTGGGACATCCACTTGGGAGGAGAAGGTGGAACCCAAGCTCTGAACCTCCCCGGAGGGTGGGCCGGGCAGGGACGGAGGGCGGGCTGGCCTTGTTTCTGGGACGGCTCCCTCCCCTCCTGAAAGGCACCTCCCTCTGCCTGTGGGCTCCTTGGCCTCCTGTGACTCCCAGGACCCAGACTGAGGCTTTTATCTTCATCGCTGGGCTAGGCTGTTTTTAGACTCAGCCCTGATCTTCTGCTTCCCCAAGTTGCTATCCATTACACTGTCAGCCTGCGGGGCGCCGCAGGGCAGGACAAGTGTCAACAGAAGGTGAGGAAGGAAATCAGCCTCCATCGAGAGCTAATTACCCTGCCTCAAAGTTAATTAAACGCTTGTTAGGAGCAGCAGGGTAGATCCTAATTAAACTTGTCTAATCACAGCCCCCTGACATTCCCGGACACCCGGATCCCTACCGGGCTTAAATCATTCTCCCGAGGGCAATAATACCTGCCAGGTCTCGGCGGGGCGAGCACAGGGATGCTCGGGCCTCCGTGTTTTCTGCACTCATTTCCCACATAGCGAGCGCTTCGCGTGTGTTTAATTTACACCCGTTTCAACCGGGGGGGGACCCCAGATTGCCCTGATGATTTTGTCGTTTTCCCCTCTTTCCAAGAGGGAAAGAAAGGGAACAGAAAGTAACGGACGTGCTGCGGAAGCGGTCAGCAGCACCATTTTGTATGATTTGGGTAATGATCATGATTAATGCTTGTTGATCGTTCTATCTCTTGTGTTATGTAAATAAAGCTGTGGCCTCTTCTCCTTCCAATTCCAATTCCATTTGGAAGCATGGAGGGAGGGCAGGGCGGCCCTGTCAGCCTGCAGGCGCCTGTGCAGCCACCCCACGGCTCCGGCCCCGCCTCCTGCCCCTGGCACTGGGGCGGTGCCAGCCCCCCCCCCGCCCCGCCGTGCAGTGAGCCGTCATGGGGTGAGCGGAGGACGGAGAGGAGGCTGCAGGCCCCAAACCACGAGCAGAAAAGGATGGACTTAGGACTTCCCTGGCGGTCCAGCGGCTAAGACTCCGCCCTTCCACTGCAAGGGGGCACGAGGTCGATCCCTGGTCGGGGAACTAAGAGCCCGCAAGCCGTGCGGTGCTGCCAAAAAAAAGAAAAGGGGAAAAAAAAAAAAAAAGTGGGTTTGCCGGTTCTCTTTAAGCCTGAGTGGGAAAAGAGGACAAGGTGGAGTGAAGTCCGTGGCCGTGTACCTGCCGGAGGTCTGGGAAAGGCCAGAGAAGGAGCCCCGGATCTCCAGGCCCTCTGGGCACTGGGGATTCAGACTGGTGGTGTTCAGAAACAGAATTGCAGTGCCAAGGCAGCAGTTCAAATAAACGCACGTTCTTTTTCAGCCTAGGAGGGTTTGGGGCTGCTTTTTCTCTTGCTAAGAAGCGTGAATGCCTGCACAATTTTCACGCCCGTGAAAAAGAAACCCTGACGTCCGGCCAGGTTCTGCGGTTCAGCCGATGGGTTGTGGCACCATTTGTGTGACGGGGTGATCCTCTGTCCTGGCTGGGCCTCTGGAAAGAAAGATGTCGGGGACGAATCCCTGATTACTGCTAGAGCGAGTCCTCGCCAGGAGCCCCAGGCGGCATGTCCAGCGCCAGCGGTCGGTGCTACAGGCAGAGTCCAGGTGAAACCAGCCACTTGGGTTACAGCGAGCATGCACACCTGTCCTCCAGAAAGCCAGACTCGGGGAGGGAGGAAGCGGTGCTAATCTGTTTTGGTTCTGTAAATAGAGCCGCAGTTTGACCCAGGACAGCCGTGCCCCAGACCTGCTCCTCCTTTGGAGACCCAGTGATGAAAGCGTTAAATCAAGCCGCCCTTTCTTCTTTTTCACCTTCTCACCAAACAGCATGAATTAATGGAAAGATGTGAGCACGCAGATCTCTTCTGGCAAGAATTCCTGTTGAAATAATCAGTTAACCTTGGAAGATCAAATTGACAGGCCGTAAGTGCAAAGTTATTTAAGATGCCAGATTAGCTAGCCAGATGACTCCATCTGTTGCAAGAAAGCAGTAAGAATGTTTCTGAGAAATCTCAAGGCTTCAGAAAGGTTTAATGTTATTTCCCCGCAGAATTAATCTGCCCATTAGAACCTACTTTAACCTCTTACCAGTAATAACCTGGGATAACTTTAATTTACCTCTTTGCTTTATTCATACAGTGGAAATGATCTAAAGACAGCAAACAGATAAATTAGTTTCAAGCTTTTGCCTTCATTTATTTTCAAATGGGGTTTTTTGTAAAAAAAAAAAAAAAAAAAAATTACATGAAATCTCAATTTGCATCAGATATTCTAAATTCATCAAAGCACCACTTGGAAGTCCTCTATTTTGCAGTAGTGCTTTTACACTTGCTGTTGTACACGCAAGATGAGAACATTTCATTCAGGAATGCTTATATGATGAAAACTACCGTTTTAACAACTTGCCAGTCTGATCGTTTTTGCAGAAGATAAGTGTACACCGGCCTGGGGGAAAATACTCCCTGAGAAGTGGTGTCAGTGGGTACACGTGGCACATGGCCACGCTTGGCCACATCGTGCTGCATCTGCTGAGGAAGTGCCGGCCATCAGACACGAGGCAGAGATGGTTTTCTTTTGGTGCCACACTTGTAAAGTGATGTTAGGAGCAGCCGGTTTTTCCGTGGTGTTTATCTTACCCCACTTTCAAAGTCATTCACAAGATGTGAGTATTTCTATAATTTGGAACAGTAACTGTGCAGAAGAGAGTATAATTCACACTCGGCATTCCCCGACCCTGGCTAGCTCCATGACAGTTTTTGTTTCCTATGAAAGCCGCCTGCTTATTGGTAATTCCTTTAAATAAAGGAATTATTTTCCTAAGCAATTTGTTTTGATTGTGTTACGTTCTAGCTCGTCCTCCTCGGCTGTGATGAAAGAAAAGCTAATCTGCTGGTTTACTATCTTGCCACACATAAAAGACAAGTGGAGGATGGAATTTTAGAAAAGCGAAACTCCTAATTTTTGTGACAAAATGTGAATGAAAATGATGAACTTATTCATAAAAGATGAGGATTTTGAAGTGAATGATGTATGGGTATAAGCATTAAAATATATTAATTTAGTGTGGAGGCAGCAGATGTAAGCATTACTTGGTAGCTGAGCGCAGAGGGCGCACACGACTGTACTGAGGTGCAGACCACGCCCTGAGCCAGTCACACTATCAAGCCAGCATGGGTCTAAGAGCTCCGGGAGGGAACGATCCAGTGGGGCTTGCGATCCGGTTGGGGGCGGTACTGACCGGCACAGCCCAGTGTTTTCATCCATCTGATGGCGCTGAGTCTGTGGATGCAGCCCATCAGCGAAGCTGTGAGCCCCAGAGGGTGAGCTGATAGACAAGCGGCTCGGTGTTCTGTACAAGCAAGTCTCTAGCTAAACTCGGGCCTTCTCAGTCTCGACGCTATTGACATTTGGGGGTCAGATAACCGCTTGTTCTGGGGGCTGTCCTGTGCATTATGGGACGTTTAGCAGCATCCCTGGCCTCCACCCACTGGATGCCCGTAGCACCCCTTTGGCCCCCCAGTTGGGACAAACGAAACAATCTCCAGACACTGGCACACATCCCCTGGGGGAAACAGACCCCAATCGAGGAGCCCTTCTGTAAACCTACAACAACCCGTGATGTCTGAGCGTCGGGCTCAGGCCCTGGCCGAGGCTGACACACACGAAGCTATGGAAACGTAAGGTTTGGGCCCCTCACTTCCACAGGCCCTTCTGAGGCTCTGGACCTACTTTCAATTTATAATTTTATGTCTGCGATTGTTTACGTCCCTATGAAAGAGGACCCCCAGACGCCAGAAGTTTAGGCCCCATAAAATCTAGACCTGCACCTGGGTCTCAATCCAGCTGATATTCGTCCACTCACTTTGCAGAACCAAAACCTGTTCATACGGCCTCCTACTCTTCCTCCTGTTGGTCAGTTTGTGTCTACACTCAGGTGTGTGTGCCGTGACTCCCCCATGGAACACAACCGCCCTGACTTGTGGAGCCCCACAAGGTTTGGATCTAAAAAGTCAGGACTCACCCTGACGTTACCACCTGTGCTCAGGTGGAACTCTCACAACCAGGGAAGCTGCAGGGTCCTGTTTTCATGCATTTGAGGATTCCACACAAATGTAGGTTGCCAACTAGAAATTCTACTCATGATTTTTCATAAAGCTACCTTCAGATCAAAAATTCCTCGAGGAATAATCCCAGTCCCAGCCAACACAGTCTTAACTCTTAAAACATAGTGAGGGAGGAGAGTTGAGAAGATGATCCGTGTGTATTTGCTACTGAGACTTTGTCTTGTTGGGGAAGGCGGAGCTCAGAATAAATAAGGTGGAGGACAGGCCTGTGAAAGAATGACCGACTCGCTGACTGTGACCCTTTCTTGAAACCTTAAAAACTCCTTGATCATTTATTAAAATTAAACCTGGCATTGATGGATGGATGGGTGGATGGAAGAATGGTTGGGTGGGTGTACATAGGTGTACTGATGAATTGAGAGATGAGAAGAGACAGAGTGATGCTGTAGATGAGGGGATAGAGGGATGGATGGATGGTGGGTGGATGAATGGTTGGATGGATGGATGGTGGATGAATGGTTGGATGGATGGATGGTGGATGGATGGATGGATGGATGGATGGTGGATGGATGGATGGATGGATGGTGGATGGATGGATGGTGGATGGATGGATGGATGGATGGTTGGATGGTGGATGGATGGTGGATGAATGGATGGTTGGATAAAAGAATAAAGAGACTGCCTTTACCCTTTTATTTTCTTCTGAAGGAGAACACAAGAAACTATCAATAATTAGTTGTTGGGAGAACTAGGAATTTGTGGGGAATTAGGGTGGCTGTGAGGGATTTTTACTGTTTATTCTGTATTTTCTGTAATGCTTGCATTTCCGTGTCATGTGTATGAATTATTTTTATATGGTTGGGATGATAGGCTATTTTTCTTTTTTATATGTTTCCATCTTTTAAGGACTAAACTTTAAGAAATGAACCCCTCTGGGAGTCTCCTGTTGGGTAAAATGGTTTACACATCCTACCTGATTTTTACTAAGCTCAGTGGACACATTTCTGCCCTCACCTTACAGGTTATCCCCCCACCCAAGCCTACCGTTGTCGATTTCTCTGGTACATTAGGTTTCCTTCCTGCATCTCCTGCCATGCTTTATCAGCGCGCCTTGCGGGGCTGTCATCCTGGGTCCACGCCTGTGCTTCTCTGCACCTGTCTTGCTCCGCTTAACTGTTTCTCACTCTCTTAGTCCACGTCCTGGTTTCACTCCTTTCTCTGTGCCAGTGACCCTCAAGCCCCTCTCTGGAGCCCTCGTCATCCTCCCGAGCTTTTCATCCGTGGATGCAGGCACAGGGCCCCTCCTAGAACGTAAGGGGCTTTCATGCAGAGAGCAAAAGGGCGCCCTGCCCAGCTGCCTCCGCACCTGTACGTGTGCCCCACCCCACCCCACCCCCGTTCTCCTCCGTCTCACGTGCCCGAATTGAACCCGCCACTGCCCACGGCCATCCCCCATGTCACTCGAGCCGAAACACCATCACTCCCAGGCGGAAACTTGCTTCAGCCCTGCAGGGTAGGTCATCGTGAATGGAACCGTAAGAGTTTATCCCCGTGCCCCTGGAGTTCGACTCAGACTCAGACCTCGCTGGGCACTGGGGTTCCAGTGGGTGTCAGGGTTACGCTAAGTCCTGTGTCACGAAAGTATCACCATCCCTCTTAGATTGAGCCAGCACAAGGAAGGACCCTGGATTTTTATACATTTTAAACAAATGATTAATTACTTATAAGCAAAACTCCAAATAAGCAACTACTTTCCTCCCCCATGTCACAGAGGTCTTCCTCAGGAGGGTCCGTGAACCCTTCCCAGGCCTGAGAATTCAAGACTTCCCTCGAATAAGCCGTCGCTCTCTCGTGAGGAACCCTGCGCCTCCAGGAAACTCAGAGCCCAACCTGCTCCCTCCCAAGAACACCCCCAGACGAGCTGGTAGGCATTTCTGGGCGCTAATCCGCCCAGGCTTACGGCTTTCCCCTCCCCCGACTCCTTCACTGCTTCTTTAATCTTCTCAGATTTGTGGTTTCTTTCAAGCCACCTCAAGTCCCTTGCTGAATGAGGCAATAACGAAGTAAATGTCCATGTAACATCTAATGACTCTGGTGGGCCTCCAGAGGTTACAGAATAAAGCAAACTCCCTACTCCCCCAGACGACACCTTTGCCTGCACAGAGCGCTCATCCGGTCCTGACTGCCCCACACCTCCTGGGCCTCCCGGGAAGGACTGCATCCCTCCTCGGTCGCGTCCCCTGGGGCATCTCCAGCCAGGGGTGGGAGGGCGGCTGTGCGTCAGCCCGTCCCTCCAGCAACGTCTCCGCACAGCCGCAGGCGCCCACTCCCCAACCCGCCTGACCTGCACGTCCTGCCACGTTCACCTGGCCCCCCACGCATGCACCGGGCCCAGTACCCAGGCCTGTGCGGTTGACCCCAAACTGCCCAGGGCCTGGGCCAGAGCCTGCCCCGGAGGGACCCAGCCAGTGCCCGGTGAGAAGTGTGGGAGGGTGAGATTCAACAGGTAATGGTTATTCCACCTGCGAGCTGGACCATGGGGCACTTTTCAACCCGAGAAACCCCTGTGAAAGGCAAGCCTGTGACCCTTCCTTTGTACATCAGTGTGCATGGCCCAGTGACCCCTGTAATAAAGCTGTGGGCGTGCATTCCTGGGCCCTTCTGCCGATGGTGGGCTTGTGGTCTTTCTCGATGGCGTCACAGCTGCACTGCCCACGGTGACCCTCTGCTGGATGACCTCGGCCTCCTGAGCACGCATAGGTGCTGGGCTCACGCGCACTCACGGGTGGTTCTGCATCCTGCCCTCCTTGCCCTGCCGGGAACACGCACTCTCAGCTCAGGGTGTTCCCAGATCTTAGTGGCCGCTTCCAGTGCCGAAGGGCTGGCCGAATCCCCTCGTGTCCCTCAGGCCTCAGTGAAGACTGCGACACCCTGTGTTCCCACTTTGTCACTTTGCTGCAGAGTAGCTGCCTTCTTTGTGTCTGTTCACACTTCTGCACATGGGTTCCTGCAACTTCAGACAGCGATCCGCATTGGACCCCCAGCAGGATCCAGACTGGCCCCATCTGCTACAACAGAGCCGGGGCAGGCCTGGGACTGCACACTTCCCGGGGCCCCACGAGCTCTCCCCTCACTGGTCCAGCTTGGCTCAAGGTCCTTAGCTGCGTCCGTCTGGGTTTTGTTCGCTGTTCGTGGCTCAGCACTCCCTGACTGGGAGTGTTGACTACTGTGTGATTCCCTGGATCAAGTTCTTACCAGGAATTGCTCTCCTAAGGCTTTTACAAGTTTTAACCTCACTCTTTCACCCACAGAAAAAAATAAGTCGGGCGTCTGAATATGCCCGTTGCCCCAGCAAAGTGAGGTTCCCCAGGCACCGGCGTCCGGCAAGCCAGCCGGCGTGGCCGCGACGAGGAGAGACTCCCGCTGAGTTTCGGGTCCATGGGTCCTGGGTGCCTTCGGAACAGCGGTGAACTCGGAGCTCAGCCTGCTGGGCTGGGAACTGCACCCCAGCCAGCACCGTGTGCTAAATACCCCTCTAAGTGCCGGCTCTGCATTGCCAAAGAATTGTATGTTCTGCTCCTGGTAATTGTATCAAAGGCACGGCTTTTCCAGCTGAGATGTATCCCCAAGCCTGAAGCCACCGAAGGGGCTGGACACAAGAGCAGAGCAGGTCAGGGCTGGGGGTCCACACGTGAGCTTGGACGCTCAGGCACAAGTCAAGGACACGATGCCCAGCACTGCTGACGAGCCTCCTGCAGGGACTGCGTGTGCAAAGCCAAGCACAGCTCCTCCCCCGCCACTTTCGCTCCGACTGCATGACGGACCTCAAGACACCTCCCAAAAGCCAGAAACTCAAGTCAGTATCCACAGGCTTGGGGCGCATCCTGGAAACAAGCCTTTCCCACGTACAAGCCCCTGGGGTCTCCAGGCCATCAGTCAGCTAGAAATGTAACGTGAGCCACATGTGTGAGTTTAAATGTTTCTAGTCACCATGTTTTTTAAAAGTAAGAAGAAATAAGGAAAAGTAATTTTAATAATATTATCTTTATCTAATCCAGTATATTAAAAATACACTTTTCTCTATCCCACAATCATGCTCTTTGGTATTTACTCAGATGAGTTGAAAACTTACGGCCACAGAGAAACCAACACACAGATGTCTCTGGCAGACTTACTCATAGTCACCAAATCTTGGAAGCAACCGAGGTGCCCTCCAGTAGACGATGCGTAAATAAGCTGGTGCGTCCAGACAATGGAAGCTCATTCAGCACCAAAAAGAAATGAGCTTTCAAGCCACAGAAAGACATGGAGGGAACTTAAACGCATATGACTAAGTGAAAAAAGCCCGTCTTGAGAAGGCTACACACTGTATGATTTCAACAATATGACATCCTGGAAAAGGCAAAACTCCAGGACAGTAGAAAGATGGGTGGTTGCCAGGAGTTAGGTAGCAGGAGGGATGACCAGGCAGAGCACAGAGGGTTTAGAGCAGTGAGACTCTTCTGTGCGAGACACTGACGGTGGCCACGTGACGTTACACATTTGTCCCAAACTGTAGAAGGTTCACACCAAGAGCGAACCCTGATGTAAACCGTGGAGTCTGGGTGGTGATGACGTGTCGCGGGGGTTCATCAGTTGTAACAGGTGTGCCCCGCTGCAGTGGGGTTTGTTGATTCTGCAGGAGGCCCGGCGGGGAGGGGCAAGGGGTGTATGTGAAATCTCTGGACCTTTCTTCAGTTTTGCTGTGAGCCTAAAACTGCTCCAGAAAATAAAGTTTATTCATTAAAGTTTTAAAAATCACATTCTTTTTCATAGTAAATCTTCAAAATCTGATGTGCACTTTGCACTCACCTCACATTCAGCTGGATTTCACGTCTCAGTGTCCACTTGGTGCCGGTGGCTCTGCCCTGGGGGTTTCAGCTGCCAACTGCCCAGCTCTGCCAAGGCTGGGCGCACAGGGCCAGTTACCTGAGGGATGGAGCCAGGCCGGGGGGACCACGAGGGGAAGGGAGCACATTAGGGCCACCTCCTGGCATGGTGCTTTATCTCCGTGTGCCAGCTTCACCTTACTGGAAATGATAGCACGTGACGGTGAGCCTTGAAAGGCTTCAACGCCCAGCTGGGCCCAAGGAAGGGAGGAAGTGTCTTCTCCTGACTGCCTTTGCTTCCTCAAGCACTCCAATGGGCAGACGCCTTGTGTTTTGGTGTTTACAGCTTTACCATCAACGGGGTATACACAGGGCTTCTCCTCAGTTTGTTTCAGGACCGAGTCCCCCGTGGAGCAGCCAATGTTCAGTACTTATTTGCTCAACTCAGAGGATACCTGTTATTTTAGAAAAAGCCTGTGTTTTAGGGCCATTAAATAAATAGGTATCAGAAATTTTCTTACTTGGCCATATAATAAGGTGGGAAGTTAGTTTTAAAATAGACCTTTAGGGGCTTCCCTGGTGGCTCAGTGGTTGAGAGTCTGCCTGCCGATGCAGGGGACGCGGGTTCGTGCCCCGATCCGGGAAGATCCCACATGCCGCGGAGCGGCTGGGCCCGTGAGCCATGGCCGCTGAGCCTGCGCATCCGGAGCCTGTGCTCTGCAATGGGAGAGGCCACGACAGTGGGAGGCCCGCGTACCGCAAAAAAAAAAAAAAAAAAAAAAAAAATAGACCTTTAGGAAAAACACATGATCATGAAACATCAATTATTTCGTGTTCCAATAGATGGCTTTACATCTTAAAAACCTTCATTAGCATTTTACCTACCAGTCGTTCTGTTGAAATTAAGCTTGTTACTTATGAGTAGATCTGGCCCCATTTTGGGGATGATGTGGGTGACAGCAGTGATGACCGGAGAGCTGGCATCTGGGACGTCCCCTTCCCGGGGCCGCTCGGGACCCTGGTGACATCATGAAGAGATCGGAGCTGCCTGTGTCACAGAGGACGAGCAGACCCTATGGGCCGGGCCGGGCCGGGCCTGCTGGCACCTCGGAGCCGTGGTTCTTCCCACCTGTCGCAGGCAGGGCACAGTCAAGTTTGCAGGGTTGGTCAGCAGATGGAGAGCACTCCAAGGGCCAGTGCGGGCCATGATCACCTCCGGCTCAGCGGGGCTCAGCCGCCTCCCCTCTGGCATCAGATGGGCGAGTAGCCACTTTCCGTGGAGTTCCAGAGGCTTCCGTGAAGAGGCCCACGGAGCCGGACCCAGCGCCCTGCCTGGCACAGTGAGGGCTCTGGAAGTGCCTGCAGCACAGCCCCTGCTCTGCACGCAGCATACCCCGTCCCCACGGGGCAGGCAAGGTCCGAGCAGCCGTGCGACAGGGCTTGCCGAGTCAGTGAAAGAGCCAGTGGGCTTTGAAGGAGACTGAGAGAATAAATGAATGTGAAGTGGAGAACTGCACGACAACGAAGAAGGAACCGGAGAACTGCGAGGGGAAGGACTAGATGGCGAACGGGAGCAAGCAGCGAAGCAGGGGAGACGCTTGTGGGCCATGAGAGGGCAAATCGCCAAGTTCTGCAATCAAGTGATTAATTGAGGCGGCCGGGAGAGGATTAGAACAGAGAGCTTTTGACATTGTGCAGTTAGGGAGGAAGACTGTGAGGAATTTTAAAGCATGTGAAAAAAGAGAAAAGAAAAGGAGAAAGGAGCTGAAAAATATTAAAGACTGGAGAACTGGTTTTTTTTTTTCTCATGGGCTTGCTGTAAATTCAATCCAGGAAAGCAGGCACTGCTCTGCTCATAATATGAATTTACTTACTTTTCCTTGGGAAGCAGAACCAATTGTTTGAGAATCTGGACGTACCAGCACCCAAGAATGGAAAATGGAATTCAAGAACTACATCATGATGCAATCGGCTCTTGAAGGGACTTTCAAAATTGGAAGGATGATAGCTAAATTCTACCTCTTGTGCATGTGTTGTAAAAATTCAGATTCTTAAATGTCATGTGTGAAAAATCAGAGTGAAATGGTCAGACTCCTAGCATTCTGTTTAGATGGGACTATAATGTAAAATAGTCGAATAAGAGACTGTGAAACACCTAAGATTAAACGGATTAACCGGGAGAAGAGGGTCGTGTGCAACGACCTCATGCCAGCCTTGGGGGATGCCCCTTCCAACGTAGACTAGAATTACCTGGAATTTATACAGCACTTTTCTTCCTAAGAGCCTAAAATGAGTAGGTAGTTCTAATTTACCCTCCCCAAGGTCACGACTGATTAAATGTATTATGGGGACTTTCATGTCTTTAGGAAACACATGAAGTTGAGGGTATAGAAGTAGATATACATAAATTGTCAAGACCATTTTATTTTTTCTACAGTTCTTTTTACTGAAGTATAGTTGATATACAATGTTGTGTTACTTTCTGCTGTACAGCAAAGTGATTCAGTTATACGTACATATACATTTTTTCACTTTCTTCTCCCTTATGGTTTATCCCAGGATATTGAGTATAGTTCCCTGTGCTCTACAGCAAGACTTTGTCGTTTATCCATCCTATAGGTAATCATTTGCATCTGCTAACCCCAGCCTCCAACTCCATCCCTCCCCCAACCCCCTCCCCCTTGGCAACCACCAGTCTGTTCTCTATGTCCATGATTCTGTTTCTGTTTCATAAATAGGTTCATTTGCGTCATATTTTAGATTCCACATATAAGTGATATCAAGACCATTTTAAAGTTGGAGAATTGGGAGTCCAGATTGGGTCCCCAAAACCTGAAGTGTGATCTAAACGCACTTCCTAAGCCCCAGCTGATGCGCCATCTGCTAAATCTTGTACCGAACCACTTATCATTTGCCAACTGAGCAGAACACTTGAAATTATACATTTTTGTGGCCCACAGCAGTCTGTTATGTTCCATCGGCTTAGGAAATAAATGGATGAGTCTCTTTCTAAGGGTGAGGAACCATCCAGAAGCTGAGCCTGTTTTCCTTGCCGCGGATTAGGGTACCCGTTTGTGCTGCCATCAGTGGTCCTGTGAGACCTGACGTTACCGGGAGCACAAGTACCTACCCAGTGGTACCCTTGACTTTATTATCACACAGCAAGGAATTCACAAAGACGAAGCATTCCCCAAACCATGGAGTCTCTCTGAGTCCCTGCTCATTCTATCATTTATTACTGAGTCATTGAAGGACTGAGAATCTTGTGTACACAATGGAAAGCTCCTGTAGACAACAGGGGATGTTTACTGGAGTGTCTATACACCAAAAGTAGTGATATTAACATCGTTCACTACCGCTTTTCATGGACCACAATTTTTTTTAATTTTTAAAATTTTTTAAAGTACTGATATATGAGTGGCTTAACAGATCTGAGAACTTATCCCAATCTGTCAACTAACTAATCTTGAAAAAGCCAAATTTCTTTGAATCTCAATTTTTGCTCTGTAAAATGGGAACATTAGACCAGTTAATTTCTCAGATTCCTACCAGGTTCTGTTGTTCTACGAGCTTCCGAGACCCACACGCTCTGGGCTCAGTTTACTCTACTGAGAAGTGAAAACGTTAAATGCCAGGACGACCCCAGTGCCCCCTGGGCTCCCGATAAAACCAACACGGATTTCATCAACAAGTCCTTCTGGCCACATAGACACCACTGCAGTCATTTTTATAAAAACGGAAGGTGTTTCAACTTCAGAGAAGTACTAGCAACATACGTCCTGCCATGACATCACAAGCAGGGGTCCCATGAGAACCGTTTTCAGTCTCTGGCCCAGCAGTCCTAAATTTTTTCCCGTCGACCTCGACCACTCTGTTCATTATTTCAACTCTCACTGTCTCCGTTTCCGAAGTTAAAGAAATGGAGGCTCAGAGAGGCTGGACAGGGTCCCGTCACAGCTGGGCTGGAATCTAGGACTCACCACTTCAATTGTGTTTTACTGTCTACTTGCGGTTGTCAACACATCTCGTGACTTTTTCATTTTTTCTTGAATAGAAGCTTAGACTATTTCACCAAGATCTCAGTTTTGTGATCTTTGTAAGTGTAGAACTCTCCAGAATCTGTCGAAATGTTAACTTCAAAGTCATTCGAAGAATCCCGATTTTAGAATCTATGCACTGATAAAACTAGTTCTATGAAATATCGTGGGAAATAAATATTTTTAAAAGAGGTCTTTACAAATGCCCCACTACAAAATCCAAATCACAAAAACACAGCAGCAGGTCACTGTGTTTCGGGCATTATTGGAATTCACATGGTTTCCTGGCTCTGCCAAGGGAGATGCTTCTGGAGCATGAATGTGATGCAAAGGCCCATCCCAAGCTGAGGACATGCTGTTAGTGAGGCCGAGACACGCTGGACAGGGAAAGGGCCAGTGGACCCTTAAAACACGGAAAGAGAGGCTATTAGCAAAAAGACAGGAGATAACAAGTGTTGGTGAGGACATGGTGAAAAAGGAACCCTTGTGCCCTGCAGGTGGGAGTGCAAATTGGTGCAGCCACTGTGGAGCACAGTATGGAGGTTCCTCAACAATTAAAAAGAGAATTACCATGTGATCCGGCAACTCCACTTCTGAGCGTTTACCCGAAAGAAATGAAAACAGGACATTGGAAAAATACTTGGATCACCATGTTCATTGCAGCATTATTCACAATAGCCAAGATACAGAAACAACCTAAATGTCAATGATGAATGGATAAAAAATATGTGAAATGTGTATATTCTACTATATATATATTCCACTAAATATTATATAGTATA
>RJWK010035588.1:0-22123 GCA_004363435.1 Platanista minor
TTGTGATCACCTGGATGGGTGGGATGGGGAAGGTGGGAGGGAGGGAGACACAAGAGGGAGGAGATATGGGAACATATGTATATGTATAATTGATTCACTTTGTTATAAAGCAGAGACTAACACCATTGTAAAGCAATCATACTCCAATAAAGATGTAAAAAAAAAACAGTTTTAGAATGTCAAAAGAGGACATCTCTAGGAATTTATTTTTTCAGTTTCTAAATAGCCAATTCAGTTTAAACAATTAATAGCAGTAGACAGTAATACATATCGGTTCCCTCACATTCACTTGCCTCACCTTCAAGAAAAACATGAATCAGCATTCAAGTTACCAGGACCTTTTAACGAAGGTCAAGACCAAAGAGAGAGAACAGGAGTTGGACTCACGTACGTACTAGGTACCCACGCACACATCCAAGGTAAAAGCCAACCCAATGACAAAAGGCTCACTTTGACACAATAGCAGAGCCATTAGGGGCCACTGTTTTCCATACTCTCTTGACAGCCCCTCTTCCTCAAGGACAGCCACCACAGGACCCCACATGCTAGTGGACAGACACCCCGGGGTCTTCTGGGCCCACATATTCGTGGATGGCCCCCCACAACTTTCCATTCCCCTTCCTTATCTCCCGACATCTCGGCACTCATGGGAATTTCCTCGGTCTCCTGGCAGGCGCCGCCAATTGTTGGGCTGCACCCCCCAGGCCTACCATCCCTGTACTTGCCCAGCTTCAGGACCGAAGAAAGAGCCTGGAGTCAGCAACAGAGGCGCCAATGGTTTAATGAATGGGGGAGCTTACACATCTGAAGCGTCTGAAGCAGGATCCTGGAGCAACACCCTACGACGCAGACAGGCGGGCTGGACAGGGTGGTAGTCTTCACTTCCGGGAGGGAGTGGGAGGTTACCAGTTACAGAGGGAATTGACGTCAGGTGGGATCAATCAGTGACGTCAGGTTAGAACAATCTCTAGCTGGGGTGGGAGGCAAGTATGTAGTACGGGCAGTCACGTGAGTAGGGTACAGGTGAAGCAGGCACTGGTCGAGCAGGGGATATACAGAGAGCAAGAGAACAGCCATCTCGGGTGGCCTAACCTTACAGGAAGGCTTGGAAGCTCCACATCCCTCCCCACATGGCTTGCCCTATGCACCTCTTTGATCTGGCCGTTCTCAGTTGTATCTTTTTATAATAAACCAATTATCTAGTAAGTAAACTGTTTCCCTGAGCTCTGTGAGATGTTCTAGCAAACTATCAAACCCAAGGAGGGGGTCATGGGAGCCTCTAATTTACAGCCAGAGGGTAAGAAGCACAGGTGACAACGTGGACTTGGCGACTGGCATCTAAGGGAGGGGGGAGGGTGGGCAGTCATGGAACTGAGCGCTTAACCCATGGGGCCTGTGCGAACTACAGGCATTATTGTCAGAATTGAGTTTGAATTGTAGGACACCCAGCTGATGTCTGAAGAGTTGAAGAACTGCTTGATGGGGAAAAAGCCACATACATTTGGTGTAAGAAGTAGTCAGTGAATAGTGAATAAAGAAAACAAGTGTTCTCCTTTCAATATTTAAAATAGGACCCAGATCAGAAATACCGCTGGGAATTAGAAAAGCCCTGCACCTACCTGCTGCTACCATTGCTCCCTCCTCTAGTCTTAGAAGTGCCCTTGCTTTCCTCACTTTCTCCTCAGTCTCCCCTGCCTCCGCTTGCCCTTTCCACATGGACATTTCCAAGGTTCTGGTCCTCAGCCACCATCGTGGATCCAGCCGTCTATTATAAAGCAATTCTAATTCCCGCCTAGATTTCCAGCTCCCAGCAAGTCACCCAGCCTCTGGAACTGTGCTGCCCAGTACTGCAGCCATGAGCCACATGTGGTGACGAGGTCCTTGAAATGTGCCTCATCTGAAATGAGACATGCTAATCAGCCTTGACAGGCGAGTTCGCTGCTTGGGAAATGTTTAAACAAAAGCCTTGTGTGACGGAAAGAGCACCTTGTGATTTTGGCACCAGGCTCCCAGCGCCGAGGTTCCCGGGGAGCGCTTGGCTGGTTAATAAATCCTCAAGCATCAAAGCAAAGGTAATCAAAAAGGGAACAGGGCAGAAGACGCCCAGGCCGTGTTCGTGTCTGATACAAGAGTGATGGAGTCAAACAAGAATCCATTTCACCACACATGCATATTGAAGGCATATTCACTGTTCCACTTGGAGCCACAAAGTGAGGAAAGTAAAGTGCAGCCGGGAATCCCAGGCCTTGAATATACCTGGAATGGCTTTTGTAGAGTTTGAGAAGGAGATTGAGACACAGATAAGCACTGAGCAAAGACCTGTGAAGATACGGTGAGAAGGCGGCCATTTGCGAGCCAAGGAGAGAGACCTCAGAAGAAACCAACTCTGCTGGCACCTTGGTCTTGGATTTCTAGCCTCCAGATTGGTATGAAAATAAATTTCTCTTGTTAAAAATAAATAAATAAATAAATAAAATAGGACCCATTGAAGGCCAGTTTAATATTCTAGTATGAATCATAGGGCTTAGCAAGGAGTAGGTGTGCAGGGCACGCTTAATGAATGGTGCTGTGCCAGAGGTCAGATTTGCATCCAGAACAGAGGGTCTCAGAATTAGGAGGGAGTTCATCTGGGATCAGGTCATCCTAAAGGTGATCTCATCTGATCTAGCCTCCCACCCACTATGCAGACATTCTGCAACAGGTGCTGTAAATTTTAAAATACACAGGAGTCAGCTGCCTCCCATAAATGAGAGATGCGGCCCTAAAAGAGGGTATAAGACATACCTATATGTACAATAGGCTTTATCTTAAGGGAGTAGCCATAGCTCAGCTGCATTCCTGATATGCAGGACTGTCGATTCAGTGTTGCCAGATCTTCCGACTCTGCAAAAAACAAACAAGCTGAAAATCTAGACTTTTTAACAAAAATCTCCTAATCCATTGTCTTTTGTTTGTTTTTTATTTTTAATTAAAAAAAATTTTTATTTGGCCATACCACACAGCTTGTGGGATCTTAGTTCCCCGACCAAGGATCAAACCCATGCCCCCTGCAGTGGAAACACGGGGTCCTAACCACTGGACTGCCAGGGAATTCTCTCCTAATCAACTGTCGACTCACTGAAACTTTTTAAAAATACATGACCGCCCAAATAATACACCTTTGCAGGTGAGATCCATCCAGCCCATGGACTACCCATTTTCAAAGTCATATACCATCTACCTGGATGTCTATTCAGGATTTGCCTGAATGCCTCTGATGACAGGGGAGCTCATTACTTACCAATTCTATTGTTAGGAAGATCTTATCTTACAAAATCTACCTCCTTGTAACTTTCTCTCACTTTTTTCCTACAACGACCTATGTCCCCTTGCCATCTTAAACAAGAGGACAGCTATCCCCCCCACCCCAGTGTCATCAGTGCCGTTTTCCTCCCTGGAGTTTTAGTTCTTTGAGGACAGCAACTAAGTCTTTTTTTTCTTTTAAATTTATTTATTTATTTGTTTATTTTTGGCTGCGTTGGGTCTCTATTGCTGCGTGCGGGCTTTCTCTAGTTGCGGTGAGCAGGGGCTACTCTTCATTGTGCTGCACCGGCTTCTCTTGTTGTGGAGCACGGGCTCTAGGCACGCGGGCTTCAGTAGTTGTGGCACACGGGCACAGTAGTTGTGGCTCACAGGCTCAGCAATTGTGGCTCGTGGGCTCTAGAGCGCAGGCTCAGTAGTTGCGGTGCACGGGCTTAGTTGCTCCACGTCTTGTGGGATCTTCCCGGACCAGGGATTGAACCCGTGTCCTCTGCATTGGCAGGTGGATTCTTAACCACTGCGCCACCAGGGAAGTCCCCAGCAACTAAGTCTTACATCTCAAAGTAAGGATAATAACAGCCAAAGTTTACTGAGCACGTATATGCCAGGCACTATTCTAAGTACTCTACATGTGTTAACTCTCTTGTCCCTCATGAGAACCCTGTGAGAGGTACTCTCATAAAGACATTTTACAGACAAGGAGACTGTGGACAAGTGATGATTAATAGCTTGTCCAAGGTCACACAGCTAGTAAGTGGCAGAGCCAGAACTGGAACACAGACAGTCTGACTCCAAAGGTGATGTTCTTAACACTGCAGTGTTTATGGGGACAATCACACTCGTTCAACAATTGTCTGTTGATATGAAATGAAAGAAAACAATACTAGTAATACTAGTTCTTTCTTCTGAAACCAGGTCTCTATAACACCAACGTTAGAGATGGATTCCACCATACGCAAAGATGTGAGAGATGAGAAGGGAGAAATGAAGGCCAACCATGGAGAATCAAGTTAGACACTATGCAGAACTTCCTGATGTGGAGGCCTTTGCATCACTGGCATACAGAATGAAAAGTTGTGCTTCGTTTCTTGGAGATCCATTTTTATTTTATTTTATTTTATTTATTTATTTATTTATTTATTTTTTTGCGGTATATGGGCCTCTCACTGTTGTGGCCTCTCCCGTTGAGGAGCACAGGCTCCGGACGCGCAGGCTCAGCGGCCATGGCTCACGGGCCCAGCCACTCCGCAGCATGTGGGATCTTCCCGGACCGGGGCGCGAACCCGTGTCCCCTGAACCAGCAGGCGGACTCTCAACCACTGCGCCACCAGGGAAGCCCGAGATCCATTTTTAAAAGAAAGGAAGGAAGGAAAGAAGGAAGAAAGGAAGGGACGGAGAGACTAATGTTTCTGGATGGCTCTTCCATCTGAAGCCATCCAGAGGCAAAGAAAAGCTTTATAAAGAAATGTGGCTGCTGAGAAACCTGCCTTCTTCCAATTTCTCTTCCTCATGGGGTCCCCTAGAGGAGGCAGAATAATGGTCTTCTGGGTATTTGAGCTTATTGTCTCAGGCCCTGATGGATCCCCGATTGAGGACGCTGGAGGCAAAGAGATCTAAGATTCACAGGTCAAACCGTGTATCCTAAAATACAACTACACAGGTCAGAAATTGACACAGTGTATGGTTAGGCTATTCAAGATGGCTGTTCTCTTGCTCTCTGTACATCCCCTGCTCAACCAGTCCCTGCTTCTCTCACATGACTATGTAATCCTCTTAATTATAGGGCTTAATTAGTCCCTGGTAACTGATGAGCCCGCCTGACTGTCAACTCCCCCTATAAATGGTAGCCTCCTTCTCCCATGAGTAGTGAAGACTGATGCCATGTCCTGCCCACCATCTGCCGTGTATGGTGGGGTGTCATTCCAGGACCTTTGTGTAAGAGCCTCTGTCCAGTAAATCACTGATGTCTCTGTCACTGTCTCTGGGCTCTTTCTTCAGTCTTTAGGCTGCGCAACTACAAGACTTACAGGCCTGTGGGGAAAAACCCACACATAGGATACCCAGAATCAGAGTATCTTAGTGTGGGAAAGGGCTCAAGAAGTAATCTCTTCTTATCCAATCTCCCACTCACGGCAAGAATTCTTTCCACAATGTTCCAGACAGGTGGGCACTCACCTGTTGTTGACACTCACCCACCATAGCTCTTGGATCAGCCCTCACAGCCTCAAAAAGAGGTGAAGTGAATCACAGATAGTTGGTGCAGGAAAATCTAGAGGCAGACCGAAGTCTGAGGCCAGGGGAAAGGGAAGTTAGGGAGACAAAGGAACTTGATACATGATTTTCTCAGCAGAAACTTTTCACACATGTCCATGTGAACATGGGACAACTGTGAATAAAGCCACAGGGATGGAGTTTGGGAAATTTGGGGCAGCCCATTCTAATCCTATTGCTGAGCTCACTTTTTCCAACACTGTGATGAACTGGATTATCTTTCAGTATATTTCTCTGCCCCACTGATGTTGGACTTGGCCTTCTGACTTGTTTTGGCCAAAGGAATATGGGCAGAGCCAGTAGGCGTGCCAGTTCTGAGCCAAGGTCTTAAAAGGCGTGGTGTGTTCCTGCCATTCACCACAAGAAGAACATACCCGAGGTGGCTCCTGTTCCCAGGAAGATGAGAGGAAATAGACTAAACCTGAACCCAGTCCACATCCTGGGGCCAAGCTTAGTCAATCTGCAGCCCAAAGCAGAAATGAGCCAACCACCCCACAACCCCGTGAATGAGAAAAAAAGTTAATAATGCTAAATACTGTAAACCACTGAGTTTTGAAGTGGTTTGTTACACAGCATTACTGTAGCAATAGCTGGCGGATACAGACTACTGTTAATGAATTGAACATCTGCTGTTTTTGTCACCCACCTGCCATTCACCTTTCGTCACCACCTTTGGATGCCTCCTGAGAACCATTCCTCTCCATCTCTCAGTCCTGTGCTTTGAGTGGGGTGAAACTCACCCAAAATATATGCACCTTTGGCCTTTATCAATGGAGCATCACAATCCCAAAACCACGATTGGTTCAGAAGAGACCTGTGCCAGGAATGCTGGGAGAGGCACAGACATTCCTTCCCAATGGACTTGAATCCAGGTAGGTGCAAGACTGGAAGTTCTGGAGCCATCTTACAACCAGACTGAAGGAGCCTATCTGAGAAAGGAGCCCGCCAAGGAG
The DNA here is from genome assembly GCA_004363435.1 of Platanista minor. Classification (NCBI taxonomy): domain Eukaryota; kingdom Metazoa; phylum Chordata; class Mammalia; order Artiodactyla; family Platanistidae; genus Platanista; species Platanista minor. The sequence continues at coordinate 6,525 of RJWK010035588.1, forward strand.
AAAGCAGAGTCTAGACAGGGAGAGAGAATGAAACCAGATGTCTGCTTTAAGCCCCTAAGTGAAGCCATACCTGAGGGTGACACTGCCCTATGAACTTTACAGTTATGTGAACTAAAAAAATTAAAAATCCACTTTAAATTAAGCCGGTTAGGCTGAATTTTCAGTTACTTGCAACTGAAATATTCCTGACTCTCTTTAGAAGGGTTGCCTTCCAACTAATCAACCCAGAAACAAATCTCCCTTGGGTGGCTCTGGTACTCAGGGAAATACTGCTCTAGGGGTTACAGAGGGGAAAAGAATCAGGCCATGAGCACTGCCCTCCAGGCATTTAGAGTACCCTAAAGGAAAAGCCAAACCACTACAAAAGGTTTACCTAATCGTTCTGGAAATCAGTAACATGCATTTGTTCTTGCTTAGCAGCATCTGGCCGGTGTGTTTGCCACCTAGGCATCTTGGTCAACAGCTCCTTCTTTTTTTTTTTTTTTTTTAATTTTATTTATTTTTGGCTGCCTTGGGCCTTCGTTGCTGTAAGCGGGCTTTCTCTAGTTGCGGCGAACAGGGGCTACTCTTCGTTGTGGTGCGCGGGCTTCTCATTGTGGTGGCTTCTCTTGCTGTGGAGCACGGGCTCTAGGCACGCAGGCTTCAGTAGTTGTGGCTCACGGGCTCCAGGGCACAGGTTCAGTAGCTGTGGCCCACGGGCTTAGTTGCTCCCGGCATGTGGGATCCTCCCGGACCAGGGATTGAACCCGTGTCCCGTGCATTGGCAGGCGAATTCTTATCCACTGCACCACTGGGGAAGTCCAACAGGTCCCTCTTTTAACATTTAAATCAGGATAGAAAATGAAAGAAGCGGGTGGGAATGAGGCTCTTATTGATCAGGCTCACCAGGAGACAGAGGCAGGGTTGCATAGACCCAGGTGACTATAAAAACCAACTAGAGACATCCCCTACAACTCCTCCATGAACAAAGGCTAAAATCTTAGAAGGCTTGACACCTGCAGGGGCGCTCTGGTAGCCCCCAGCGCCCCGCATTGCCGTCCAGACCCATCACTATCAAGCCTCCAAGATGACAAGAATCTCATGGCAATTTGCTGATTTGTTGTTGTCGCTGTTCTGTTTTCCAGTATTTATGGAGGACAAGAGGCTTTTGGGGTAACAGGTCCATTTCCTCTGGGAAGACATACAACAACCAATCAGCATCTTTCTCCCACTGACAACCCTTTGAAACAGGGCTGGAGGCAAGCCCCTACAAAGAGATTCATACATGGAAAGGGACAGTGGATGAACAATGCTGCCCCACCCTATGCAGACTTAGGGGGAAAGTTGTTGTACCAGGCAGTTTCATGCCTCTATGACTGTGGCCAATGAGGTTCTCCCTATAGGGATATCCTCCCCTGCCTTGTCTGCTTGCCTGCCCAAGTTCTAATTTACTTTTGCAATCGGTCCAAGCATTACCACCTCTGGAAAGCTGTGCTAGATTGTATTATTGGTCCAGATATTCACCACCCCACCTGACCCTGTAGGAGGATTACACTTTCTGCTCTATTTATGGCCAACTTAATCACATGACTTGCTTTGGCCAATGTGGCATGAGTGAGAGTGACATATACTACGCTGGAGCAGAAGCCATTACATGGCTCTGCCATCTCTATTTTCTCTTTGCCATTAAGACCAGCCAGACCCACGTAGGGACAGCACCTTTACCTTTGGTTCCAGAATGAAGGGAGCATACAGCAAAACTGCAGGAGACCTCTGGTGGACATGCATGTGAGAAAATAAAAACCTCGATTGTTTTTAGCTACTTGAGCCACTGAAGTCATTTGTTACTGCAACATAATGTAGCCCAAGCTGACAGATACACTCCTCAGTGCAGATTTCAGCAGCTTCCCCCTTATGTTACCATTGTATCTCATGAGCAATCCAGTTATATCATGTCACTGTGATAAAATCATTTACTGTCTTCTCAGTGGACCCAATACTCCTCATCAACAGAGGCCATGGCATTTTAACTATGTTAACACTGGCATTATGCTTTGCATAAGGCACAGAACACAGTAAGCCCTCAAGAAACATGAATGAGTAAATAAATGGTCAAAGGATCCTAAAGCTCTGCAGTGCCCTGTCCTCCTCCAGGAGTGCAGCCCTCTCCTGAGGCCTTTTGCATGTCTGCACATAAATCTCTGTTTTCAAGGTGATACCAGGTGACAAAATTAACTCAGAGAACAAGCTGCTGCTAAACTGTATGAAACTGCTATCCTGAATAACAGGAATTCTGAGGAGCTTGACCTGTAGCATAGAGGGCTTTCTGAAGGACCTCCTCAAGTTTCTAATGTCCAAGGCAACCAGATTCAACAACCCCAGTAAACTGGAGCAGAAGAGGGCCCAGGGGACACTGAACCATCCACTCAGACTTCTCTTTTGGGGCTGACAAAGCTTGTTTACAAGGCAGTTTTCAACAGCCTATCCAGGGCAAGCTCTTAGCAGGTAACCCTGGAACGTGGAACTGCAACCCCGAGCCCTGCTGCCTCTCTCTTGGTGAAACTTCAGCCCAGGCAACCGTCACCTAAAGCAAGGGCCCCAGGTCTGTCTCTTAGGGCAACATCCAGAATCATCCTCCAGCTAGGGAACAGGCCTCAGGAGTGAGCCCACACCTTCCAGGGCAGGGTGTTCACAAGTGGGAGAGCGCCGGACCTGACTTCTGAGTATCTCTCACTTTTCATAATATTTATTTCTCACCCTACCTCTGTGTCCAACACACACCACCTTACCTCAGACCCTGCGTCAGACGCACTGTAACCCAGAGGAGAGAAACCCGGGCTAGGCCTTGTTGCCCAGTTAGCAGGGGCAGCGAATGCATCTTCTTGGTTGCTGAATGGAACCAAACCACAGTATTTACTTCCGGGAGGGAGGGACACGTGCTTTCGTGACCAACAAAGAATGGAAATGAGCTGGTGTTTAGGATCCATCTCCTCCTGCGGAGTTCCTGTTTGTTTTTCCACTGCCCTGTTCCAAGAGGGTGTACACCAAAGGGACCGTGTGGACAGTCTGTGTGCCACCCTACTCCCCCTCTGCTGCCCACACCCATGTGGACTCCAGAGGTGGGGTTGTGGGGCCCAGAGGAAAAGATGGGAGATTTCAATGCCATCAAGGGCAACCAGGTGCAGGATGAAGACACAAGAGTGTCCCATAGGGTGGACGGGGACACGGGGGCTGGGCCTGGCAATGACCTGGTGTGGGAAGCCACAGTCATTGGAGGGGGGGTGAGGGGAGGTAAGTGGGGTGCCTGGCAGTTGGGCAGGCCCGAGGGTGGCAGGTCCTAGGGGCAAGGCTTGGAGCCAACCTCCCGCCCCCGCCCCCAAGTGTACGCTGCGGAATATTGCCAGCACGAAGCAGAGTCACGAGCCGAGCCAGAGCAGCGGAGCGGGCAGGACATCATCAGTGCCAGGAGAGCACGCGCGCGTGGGTGGATGGGGGAGCGGGGTGTTAAGGGGGTATCCTCGCATCTGACAGCAACCCTCGCCTCCACCAGCCGGCAGCTGTATTCCGCATCCCTACTTCTCCTCGCCCCAAATGTAGGAAAATCCCGGAGGGTACGGGAGAGCCTTTAGAGGGACTGGGGGAGGGGGCTTGCCCCGTCCGAGGGCCTCGTGCAGCGCCGGGCGCCAGCCCCTCCCCCCGTGCCTCCCTCTCCTCACCCCCCCACCCCCCTCCTTCCCCTAGCTCCTAGTCGCACAGCTCCAGCTCCCCCGGCTCCGGGGCTCGCCCACGCGCGGCAGCTCTCGGGACTGAGGCGGCGCGCTCAGCGGCACGAGGGCGGTGGCGCCGGGCGAGGCGCAGCGGGCGCGGGCGGGGGCGGGCGCCGCGCTCCTACGCAAGCAGCCGCGAGAGGGGATCCTGGGCGCAGGCCCCGCCCCCTCACGTGCCCGGGGCGCAGGGCCGCGTGCCGCCCGCGTGACCGGCAGGCTCCGCCCGGCCGCAGCCGCCGCTCGGCTCCCACGCGTGGGAGGGAGGCCGCGGCGGCGGGGGCGGGCCGGCCTGAGCGGGCGGAGGGAAAGTCTGCCTCGTGCAGACGCGTCCCCGCCCGAGGCCCCGGCACCGCCGCCCCGGACTTTGGAGGCCAGGGTTGACGGCCAGGGTTGCTGAGCTCCATACTAGCCCGGATGTGGGGGAATGGGATGGAACTCGGTGAAAGGAGGTCTCCCTTACTTAACCCCCAACGCCCTGAGTTTCAGGGATGCAAGAAGGAGGCGGAGTAGGGGGACTCTTCTGTAAGGGAAGATACGGTTCCAGATTTAAACCTAAGCTTGGCTTGGGAGGGAGGCAGGGAGAAGAGGTTTTGAAATGAGGGGGAGCCTGCAGCCCTTTTTGGCCTCCGTTACTGTACCGACGCTGTGGCGTAGACGCCTCGGTTGGTCTCGACTGCCAGACCCTGAGCTGGGTTGGGTCAGGTTCCCTGGCTTACTGGATGCAGTGCCGAGCACCGAGGTCAGCCCACGGGTGAGAATCTAATATCTGAATCCTTCCCGGGTCAGTGACCTCGCTGACTCCCCCGGCCCCAAACCCTCCCCCGGAAATGGCAGACGAAGCACCTGGAAAGGACCAGTGAGCACTGGAGGCCAAGGACAGGCCAAGCACCGAATTGAGTGTCCACAGCAACAGAGAACGAAACCCATCATCTGTGCCTTTGCATGGTGTCCTTAAGTGACCCATGTTCCTGCAGTGTGTCAGGTGTTGAGAAGAGTCCATGCAGGCCTGTTGCTGTCTTGAAACTTGTGTCTCACTGCTTGCTAGTTCCCGTGGCCGGTGAAACGGGGTGGGAGGGTGGCTCTGGAGTGGAAATCCCTAAAGTAAACCATGTCAGGGAAAAGTGATAGATGATGCGGCACAGGGGGTGGGAGCCGGATGCAGGGAAACCACCAAGCGCAGGAGGAGGGGCAGAGGTGTGAGGTGAGAAGAGAGGACCTGCATCTGACCCAGGCCCACTTCCCTGTTTCCCTGTGGGAAATCATGGGCTTGGTGTGTTCTGAATATGGATGGTATTCTCTAGAGCAGAGGTAATTCCCCAGGATGGTTCTTTTATGGAAGGCAAAACCTGTGTGTCCAGTTCTTAATGTGTTCGTTTCTGGGATGACCAGGGAATGGAAGACATTTGGAGACAAGGAGATAGGTCCCCTTGGGCTGTGTGGCTAAATGTCAATGTATCTGGACAATTGCCTTTCTACTTTTGGCTCTTGAGGAGGCCACTTGGCTCTCAACACTCACTTTATTAGGTATGAGGGCGGTCAATATAATTGAATAGCTACTGAGTGCCAGGCACTGTGCAGAAACCAAAGGGAATGCCAGGTAATGTCCTTGACCGAAAGGAGTTTACATCTCATGGGGAAAGTCCTACATACGTTCTTGAAATACATACTTAAGGAAATGTGAGTGACTATATGAGGTTAAGAGCCAACATGAGTGGTGTAGACAAGTGTTTTGATAGAAGGAGGAGAGCAATAGAGGCCAAGAAGCCAGAGAAGAATGGGGAGGTTTTGAATAAATGGACAGGAGCTGGGGAAGGTGTCCTAGGTGCTGAGAACTACGTGAGTAAAGGCAAGGAGGAAGGGATGGTTGTGGGCAGCCCACTGGTCAGGGAGAAGGCTGGTCTGGCTGGAACAAAAGATTTAGGATTAAAGTCAAAGATTGCCTTAATGAATGAATCTACAGAGGCCCAAAGCAGAAACTCTCAGGTTCCCCTGCAGCCTCTAGTTAACCCAATACACTCTAAAGCTCACATAAGCTCTGATCACATAAAACCCTCATTAGGAACATGCTATGGCTCTCCATTGCCCAAACTCTATCATGGCACTCCAGGCCCTTTGTGATTTATCCCAAACGTACCTGTTCAATCTTACCTCCCATTCTGCCCTTTCAGGCCCACCATAATCCACAGAACTACCCCGGGGCCTCAAACATGCCTTCTGCTTTCCCTCTTTTGGGCCTTTACTCATATGCTTTTCCCTTTCTTTGGAATGTCTTCTCCTCCCTTGCCATTTCTACCCACTCATCCTTGAATACACAGCTCAAGTGCCAGCTCATCCCACAGCCAGATGTAATTTTCATCTGAGTTCCCACAACACAGTGTACTCTATCTTGGCACCTCACGTTCTACGTTGTCTTACGGATGTGGAGAGGCAGCAACTTTCAAATTAGGTGCTGCTGATCCAATCACTTCTTGCCACCTCCATCAATGTCAGTCTTATCCAAGCTACCATCATCTCTTGTTTGACTGCCATGATAGCCTCCTGACCCGTTCAGTTGCTTTCCTCTTGCCCTCTTCAGTCGGTTTTCCACACGGCAGCAAGTGTGATCCTCTTAAAACATAAACCAGATCATGTTACTCTCCTGCCCCCAAGTCTACAATGGTCCCCCATCAAATTCAGCTGTAACTTAAGATTAACATGACCTTCATGACCCTATGTCATCTGGCCCCATCTACCTTTCATAGGCTCCCTGATTTCTAGCCACCTTGTTCTTCCTGTTTCTGGAGTATTCCATTTCTGCCTCAGAGTCTTTTTTCTTGTTGGCCCCTCTTAATGTAGTGCCTTTCTTTTAGAATTTACAGGGTTCACTCCGTCACTTCATGTTTCTGGTCAAATACCTTTTCCTTAGAGGTGTTACCTGACTACCTGACCTAGAATAGGCCTTTCTATCAGTCACTGTACATTTCCTTACCTTTGCTTTTTTTTTTTTTTTTTCCTTACCTTTTCTTAAGAGCCATCACCACTGTCTGCACCATTTTATGCTTCTTTGGTTATTTATTTATTTATTGTCTGGCACTATCATGAGAAGATAAGCTTGGTGAGGCAGGAACTTGTCTTGTTCACTGATGCAGAACAGTGGTTCCTCACACATAGTAGGTGCTCAGTTTGTTACATGAATGAGTGAATGGATCTTAACTGGTACTCAACTATAAGCTCCTTGAGGGCAAGCACCCTTGTTTTATACTTGGGTCCCCTTCCCCAACTCCTGGCTTCTGTACATGTAAGTCCACTCAAATGCTCATTGAGTGAATTTCAGATTCTGTAGAGAGTATTGCCAACTGATTTTTTTCCCCCATTAACGTGACTACACCTGTTTAGAAGACATGAGGCTATGGTCTTTACCTATTCTGTTACCTTTAAGGACAGAACATTGACACCCCCCCCCCGGAAGATCCACCAGATCACTGTTTCTCCATTGATGAGTTGGGACCCACATTTTGTGTGTGTGTGTGATGAAATAGAGCAAATGAAGGAATATCAGAGTGCATCGCAAGTTGTAAGGCTAAGTATTATAAGCTTTCAGCTTTGTGTGTGTTATCTTCAGGTCATGATATAAAATGAAAATCTTACTGTTGGCCATGGTCCAAAACTTTGAAAGTTCTAGATGCCCCATAGATGGTCATCTGTAGAATGCATGCTTATAGTCTTAATAGTTAAATAGCTAACATTTATTGTGGGTTAACTCTATGCCAGGCAGTGTGTTACACACTTTCACATACATTACCTTATACAGTTCTTATAACAATTCTAAGGGAAGGATGCTGTTATCATTATTATTCCCATTTTACAGGGGAGGAAACTGAGGCTTCGAGAAATTAAGCAACTTGCCCATGATCACAAACAGTTGAGCTGATGGTCCACTTTCAGCGCTCTCCTTAACTGCTATGCTACAATATCTCCAGCAGCATATGTCGTTTAATTTAATGAACTTAACTGAAAAAAAGCTCACCTTTTTTTTGTCCATAAAACAAGCACTACTTACCCAGCATTCCGACTGGAGATTTTTTAAGTAGCCAGTAGGAACCAATGAGGAATGTGGATTCGGGGACTTTTGCCCTGCCAAAGAGGAACACAGCCACAGACAACCCATAGCTTGGCAAGGAGGAAGATGGTACTGTCCTTCTGTCTTCAAATTTCCCTGGCAGGGTCCCCCATTGGTTGAACCAGAGATCCAGAGTCCATGGGGGCCCTGCAGGTCAACCTCCAGGGGCACAGAACAGAAGGGAGAAATTGCCAAGTGCCTCTGGAGGGCCAAATGGAGAATCCCCAGCTCCCCAACCTCAGTGTCCAGACCAACACGGAGTCCCAGGGCCTGGGAATGCCAAATCTTGGCTCCTGCAGGACTTGACAGCCCTTCACAACTCTCACCTCTCCCCAGAGGACAAGATCTGAATGGGCCAAGTGGGGCACTGTGCAGTCTTGGGCCATACTGCGAGCCCCTCCCTTGGCCCTCTCTTTGTTCACCAGGCTGCCAAGGGAGGGAAACCAGGCCAGGAAAAGAACTGGCCCCCTCATCCACCTAGGCAATTGCAGCTTTGCCAGCACTTGGGCATCTCCTCCGAGGTCAATAGGTCTTTATACAGGCTGGGGATTCAACTGTCTGAATAGCAGAAATGTGTTTGTTTCAGGGAAGGAAGTGGGGCCAGCAGTGACGGTGTGTATATGTGTGTGTGTGAGCACGCATGTGTGTGCGTGTGCGTGCGTGCAAGAAGGGAGGGGTAGAATGCAGCCTTCTAAAGGCACGTTCCTGCCGTGCACACTTGCTCAGCATTTGCAGGCAAACGTGTGACTGCAGTTGCAGCTAAAATATGAATGAATGTCGTTGTGTGCAGGTGCACGAATGACTGTAAGTTTCTGTGAATGAGTGCAATTGTGATGAAGGGTGTCTGGGAGCCTTTGCAAGCTGGGGTAGTGGTTTGCAGGTGCCTGGTTGGCTGGAAGCATCCACATGATCAGTGTCTTTACCAAAGTCTGTAAGTGCTGGGTTAGGGGGAGAGAGGAACACTGAGTTTTCTCGCAGCATCTCCCTTTTGCTGCTGCTGCTGCTGCTGCTGCTGTGGCAGCACAAACCATTGGCAATTGTCTTGTCCTCCCTGACCCCTCAGAGAGGAAAGAGAGGAAGAGACAAGGAAAATCACATGGTCAGTCTGTCCTCAATTGAAGTTTCCTCCAAAAACCAGAAACTGTCCTTAGATCAATTCCAGCCCTACTAGCCCTCAATGCTTCTCCTTGGGGCTGACAAGGGGCAGATGGGGTTTGGTTTTTTCTGTCCTGCACTCCCCTGACCTACTAGCCTGGCGTAATAGAATTATGCATTTTCTGTCCTTGTTTGAAAATGTTGAGGATGACAAGATCTTACCCCTGTCTCTCTCTCAACTAGATATCAGGGAATGAAAGGAACGGCCTCATTCTTTTAGGACATAGTGATAAGCACACAAATGATCGGGTGATGATGAATGGGAAACCTGACCTTGTGGGTGTATTAAAAAAAATTGAGGGCCCTCTTAATTTTGTCATGTTATTTAAGTACATCATGGAAGTGTCTTCTTCTGCACGCAAGGCCCCCCACATCCTTTGTCAATCAGATACTTCCCAAGAGGGCCCCTGTACACAATGGCCCTAATTAGTCCCCTCATTAACAGTCTCAGCAGAGGCCAAAGACTGAATGGGTCAGAGAAACCGAATTCTTTTTTCACTCAGAGGCACAAGTGCAGCAACATTGGAGGAGAGTGGGTCAGGGCGAGAGGGTTGGGAAGCAAGAAATGTGGGCAGTGAAGACTCCACGAAACTACTGTAAGTTGCCTCCTCTGAAAATAGAGAAATCCAGTATGCTCCTCCCCAGAGTTTTGAGATTGGTATCTATCACCCACCTTGCTTCTATGGGGGAGGCCCTCTCTATACTCTTGTATATAATTCATAGGTATGTCGAAAACTGTATAGTTGTAAAATAGACCAATTAGAACTGTATCATGAGCTATGAGGGGGGGCGATTGCTCCCCTGTAAAAAGCAGATTTTTAATACATGCAGATTTTAATAATATAATCTAATTATCAGATTGAATATTTAAATCCCCCCAATTAAACTTCAACCTGTTTCGGTGGGTGGCTGCTATGCCTTGTCTGCCAAGCAACCCTGAGAGGAAGGAAGATCCCAGAGCCTTTGCTTGTGAATGTGCTGTCTCTCCTAAGTGTGAATGCCCTGGTGCTCTGTGTTTGTATGAATGGGGGTTATATGTGCTGGTCAGAGGCCACGTGAGACACGTGGGATGGGAATTATATCTTAAAAAGGTGAACTGGAAAAAAATGAAACGGTACAGTGCGAATGGCATAAATCTCCCCCTGGGCACCCCCTGTTCTTTATTACCCACCACCACTGAGGCGCACCTGTTTTATTGAAATTAATTCCTGGCTTTGCAAATATCAATAGATCGATATCTGCACTGTGTTCCAACCTTCACCAGGACCACACTGCTAAAAGCAGAGAGCTGCAACACAAAAGATACCGCAGTCAGCTCAAGCAAGGGGTTATTTTTAGATCAGAAAAAGAGAGGAAAGAAAAAAAAAGAGAAGCAGTTCTGGGCTTTTGCAATCTAATTTAGTCTCTTTTCTTAAGGAAAAAAAAAAAAATCCCATCAATGGCATTTTCCATACAATCTGATTTCTATTTGGCTCCTAGAAAAAGAAGAAGAGATCTAGGGCTGAAAATTCTGGAGTTTTATGGCTGATTCCAGCTAGTAGCCTTTCTTCACCAGGCTCCAACTGAATTAATTTGATACTATTTTTGAAAGTCAGTGTTTCTAAGGGAGACCTAATGACGCACTGACGTCAATGCAGGTCAATAGCACACACTGCTGGAACTGGGCGTGCTACACCGAGCCAGAGCTGGAGCCTTTTCAAACAGCCCCAACTCTGCAAATATCCCAGCTTTTCAGGGGGAAAAAAAGCCAGGGTTTTGTAGGCATTGAGACCCCCACCATTTTTACCGAACGCCCTCAAAATTGATGCATGTTTTCCTGATGGGAAAAAAAAAAAAAAAAAGAAAGAGGAAAAAAATCCAAACAGATATAATCAGACGCACTGCAGTGCAAAATAAATAAATAAATAAATAAAATTAAAACAAAAAAATCATACCTGTCAAAGGAACCGTATGTAATCCGCACACACACATTTACGCTCAGAATGCAATGCATATCATTAGAGTCTATCTATAGCCCCCGAGAGTGTGTGCATCGGGACTTGGTCCCCAAACGGGGCTTTAGAACGTGGGTGATGAGTTCTTGCTCTGATCAGTTACTCAGGAGGTGCCTGAATGTATGGGGGTGGGAGCGTGGGAAGGGGGCTGCCTCCTCTCTCTCCTCCGGCTCTCCCCCTCCTTTCTTCTCTTTCTCTCTCTCCCCCTCCCTCCCCGCTTACCTCCCCTCTCTTCTCCCTCACTTCCTTTCTTCCTCTTCTCCTCCCTCTCTCCTCCAGTCTCCCCCAACCTCTTTCTTGCTCTCCCCCTCCCTCTCTCCTCTCCTTCTGTCCCCCTCCCTCTCTCTTCTCCCTCTCCCTCCAAGTCTGGCACTGAACGCGAACTGTTTTGCTTTGCTCCGGGAAGAGTGCAGACACAGAACGTGAAATCCCGAGCTTTTTTGCGTGGTGCATTTAAAACGCTTCCTTATTTATATTACCCTCATTCCCTCACCTCTCCCACCCCCTCACCAGTCCTTCCAAATTTCCCTAGAAATCTCTGTGAAGCGTGCGGAGGGGAAAACATTTGCACAAAAAGTGAAGGAGCTCGCCAAGGTAGGTTATACCGTGCACTGTCTTGTGTTTGGCTTTTGCAAAGTTTATGATGTCAGTTGATGGATGTTTGGAGGACTAGAGCTGTATGACTGGCCATGATTACTGTCTATTTCATTGAACAGTTATATTTATACAAATCGCCTTGACTTCTTGAGCAGGCTTTGCTGGGGTTGGGTGTGTGTGTGGTTTTTGCAGGAGTCATGCCAGCTGGGAGACAATCCTGTGGTGTCAAACTAGGGAGGGGATGCTGTCTCTCTCCCCCCACCCTGATGTTTTGTGGTGGAGGGATGGAGGGGGATTCTGTCGTGGGCAATTTGTCCACTTTGTCATATTTTGGATGGATTCTCATTCACTAAGTGTTTTCATTCTTGTAATTATTTTGCATATGAAATTTTAGTTCCAAAAAGGCTTTGTGAAGTCAGAGCAAAGTGGGGGAGCGAGGGGAGACGAAGAGAGTCAGGGCATGGTGGTGGTGATGGTAGTGGTAACATTTCTTGCATAGAGAATTTAATCTCTCTTCCCATTATTTGGAGAAATGCTAAGTCTTTAGTGGGTGCAACCAAAATAATTTTTTTAAACCCTTAACAGCGGGTAAAATGAAATTAAAGAAAAAAAACACACCACGTTTCTACTGCAAGAGGAAAAACTGCTACAGCTCACAACCACCTGTAGAGGGAAATCTCTGTGCATGATTTCTTAGGGCCGGTTGTGTGGAGAAAAACCGCCGGAAAAGGCGCCTGGCAAACTTTGCAGCTTGAAGACAAGAGAGGCTGAACTCCGCAGGGTGGAGGGTTAAATCGTGGCGGCGGCGGAGGGAGAGGTTGGCGTGCAGCCAGGGCCTCTCAGAGTCTGGGAAGCCACGGAGTTGGCTTCCTTGCTCTGGGGGGCTGGTGTTAGGATGGGCCCAGCTTGAAGTGGAGAAGGTCAATAAGTGGGGGCACTGGCTTGCAGGGCGTGTGTAGTAGGGCTGGGGGCGGGAGGGGACGGTCTGCGAGGTCAGGGATTGGGTGGTGCCCGGTGCCATGTGGCGATGGCCGGGTCAGAGGCCGGTTTCTCCAGCAGAGCCCTGGTTTCCCTACTGCTGCACAAAGCAGGGTGGTTACCAACAAGTGTTTCTCCTGAGAAGATTAGTTTTGACAGAGACTTCAAGGGGTTCTCTAATCTGGGTAAATCCACCAGGGCTTTATTGTGTGTAGCAAAGAGAGTCATTCTTTGTTAGGAGGGAGCTTGGGGAAGAGATGCGGAGGGACAGAGAGAGGGGACTTTTGAACATCAGCCATCTGACCTTGGGGGCCAGAGTTCAAATCCTCCAGACGGTTGAAAATGCTGAAACGGTACCCCTTCTCCCACCCCCATATCTTTCACCCTGAGCTTTAGGTTTAATGGGAAAAATTCTGCACCTGGTGTTGGTCAAACGTCCTCGATGGGAATTCCATGTGTCTGAGAGAAGGGTTTTTTTTTTTGTTTTTTGTTTTTTGTTTATCTAGGGAAGCAGGCAGCACTCTCATGCAAATAATCTTCTAGAAAAGCGGAATCACCTCCACTCTGATGAGCAGCCACTTCTGGGAGGTGGAACACAAGTCTCTTTAGAGGGGAGAATTCACCCCCCCATGGCCTTTAAATATAGACAATGGGTGCCATTTGAACGTCTGATTAAAATGCACTTGGAGGGCTTCCCTGGTGGCGCAGTGGTTGAGAGTCTGCCTGCCGATGCAGGGGACACGGGTTCGTGCACCAGTCCGGGAAGATCCCACATGCCGCGGAGCGGCTGGGCCCGTGAGCCATGGCTGCTGGGCCTGCGCGTCCAGAGCCTGTGCTCCACAACAGGAGAGGCCACAACAGTGAGAGGCCCTCGTACCACAAAAAAAAAGGAAAAAAAAAAATGCACTTGGAAATATGGGAAAGATAAAAGGCAAAGATACTTTGGTGGGCTGGTAGTGGCGAAGACCACCCAGTTGGGAATGTGATTCTGAAGCTGTGAGTTAGTGGCTTTTTCCTCATGGGGAGCTGGCTGGGTTACCAAATTAACATGAGGAGTGAATCTTGTTCAGCAGACGTGATGGGAGATTTGGGGACAGTACTTGGAAGTTAGAATCAGCAATGCCCTTGTCACCGCATGGCTCCAGAGCTAGAGTAACCCAAAGGCAAAGAAATGGGGTTGGAGGTGAGATGGGGGCACAGACTGGCACTGAGCCTGCTGTTGGTATGAAGCACTGTCCAGCTAAAGAAAGCAAAGTGGATGGCGACTCCATCCTTATGGATCTGCTGGTGTGGAGTAAAAGCAGGCCAGCAGGCCGGACATCCACTGTCCACATCACTTAAGTGCCTCATTCATGAGACTCTCCCCTCATTTTTTGTCCAGTAGTGGAAGGGAATAGTCTTTCACAGCCTAGGAGGCAGTGGGGTCACTTGTGTCACTCCTTTCAGAAAGAAGTCAAAATTGTTTCTGTTCTTTACCTAAGTCAACAAGTGTTTGTCTTCTTCTGATATAAAGGGAGAGGAGAGTGGTTACAAGAAAAACTGGTCCTGGAAATAGAGCCATATGTCCCCCACGGTCCCCCAAACCCATCAGGATAGCTCTCCACTCTTAGCTGTGGTCTCTTGAGGACCAGGTTCCAGAAGGACACCATCAGCACCCTAGCCTTAAAGGTGTTTCATGTCGGTCAGCCAGCCCTCCTCATCCCCACGCCCATCCCCGAGATCCATGTAAAGACCGCCTCTCTCAGGTTCTACCAGGCGCCCAAGCGCACATCACATGCAAACACTTATGTGCAGTGTACATGCACATGTGTGTGCCAAGACCACAACAGCACCCACGTGTGTGTGTGTGTGTGTGTGTGTGTGTGCAGAGTTCTCTCCACACATGAGCTCATGAAAAGCACACAAAAGACTGGACTCTCTTCATCTCTGTCAAGTGTGAAGATGCCAACGGAGAAATGCCACTTCCAGTTTAGGGGTGGATCTGACGTCCCTGAGTGTATGTGGTGAACCTGAATTTGCCTGGGGTTTCCTCATATTCATTCAGGAGTGTCAGTTCCCCCTTCGCTCAACGTTGGAGGCCATTACTGCAAGCAGATGCTCACCCGCTTAGGAGAGGAATCAAGTCCAGGTTTTCCCTTCATTGCCTTGGATGAGCTCTAGTGCTTCACCTCTGTTTCTCAAAAGAAAAATAAGGGTAGGGCAGGGCCAGCTACATAACTCATGGGGCTCCTTGTTCAAAACGCAGGAAAAAAGTGATGTTAAAGGTACTAAAATATAAAGCTTTTTTCCCTGAGTCTCTCTCTCTCTCTCTCATCTTGTCATGATGTTTTTTATTTGCTGTTTAATGTCATGCTAAATAAAAATAAAGATTTTCAACTATTAGCATGAATTTTACCATCCATTTTTATATTGTGCAACGCTAGTTTTAAATGCAAATGTAAGAGCATTTAATTCATTTGCAGAGTCACCAAAATCACACAATTTGTATTTCATAGGTTATACATGCATACGTCTTCAGTCCTTACCAGAACAATGGACACGTTGAACAAAATGAACTCAACTGCTTTTATCTGACTTCTAATAGGTGAACGTTCTACCAGCATCTCTGACTTCAGCTTGCTGATGAGTAAGGAAGGACTGGAAGGAGAAGGAACTATGGGCTGCTCTCTCCTGCCCTTTCCTTCCATGTCATCCTTTTCAGCATAGGTGGTTGGCAAATAGAGGGAAGGAACGTTGAGTAAGAAATGATAGGGTAAGGTTCCTTGGTCATTAGTGTTTCATAGAACCCCACTGCCTTCTTTCTACATTTAAGCAAGTTCTGGTTTCAACAGCATGACCTCTTGGTGCTGTCTATGGCCCCACTTTCTCGTAGACTCACCTTTGACTTGCTTTGCATCTTACTGGGCTCCTACTGGAATTCTGTACTCTTGGGGTACTGCCAACCCAATGGGGCAGCAAGAAACAGTAAACACATATATGGCTTATGTCTTCTCTACTCGTGCATTCTCCATTGTCCCAGAGACTCTACTT
>RJWK010035589.1:0-22123 GCA_004363435.1 Platanista minor
CCGGGGCACGAACCCGTGTCCCCTGCATCGGCAGGCGGACTCTTAACCACTGCGCCACCAGGGAAGCCCCTGAACTATGTATTCTTAAATTTGAAAGATAATTAAGCAAACATTTTGTTTATTCCAGATTCACCAAATGATTTAGTGTTTCTATAATTTGCTTAATGACAAAATGAAAGATAAAGTGGTCACAAGGCCAAGCAAATAGTTTGTGTTCAATAAATGCTAGCTATTATCACCATTATTATTATGACAGGCTATAAGACAATGCAGACAGTAAGCATAAGTGTATAGATGTTCTGGAAGGGAAAACCAATTCATATAATTTCAAGCAGCACTGTTTTCAATTATAAATAGATTGCATTCTCTTGTGATATAATACTAAAAAATCTTATGAATCTTATGACATTCAAGACACAAATAAAGTCCATTTGATAGATTTTTTAAATCTAATATCATGCAGCAAAAGGAGAAAAGAAATTTTAAGTGATCTGTTCTTTAATCAGAATATCCGATCAAATAATCATAGAAGAACCGTGATTCTTTTCTAATGAGTCAATTGTCATTTTCATTATACTTATTTATTTATAAATTTTCAGATTTGCTTTTCCCCCTTAATTCATCAGGATCTCTAACGTAGCTCTATTTGAATAAAGAAAAAGGAAAAGACATTGTTAGCAGTCACTATCAGTACGTTATTTAAGGTACTGAAAAATTTTAATGTTCTTCTTGTATATTTAATATACGAAAAGAAAAAAAGGTGACAAAATTTACATCAAAATCACATATGTAGATTCAGCTCTACATAAGAAAGTTGTATAGTTCCTGTGGTATCCCGATTACCTTTAGGATAAGCACAGATTTATACAGATGATTACAATGATCAAATCAGATTTCAAAAAGGCAATAAAGTGAATACTGCTTTCTAGAATGCAAGACTGCCCAGAACTAGACTTTTTCATAGTTGGATAGAGAACTGCTGTACACTTGACCTCAAATGCAAACAACAGCCATCCTGTTCCCTATATTTCTGACTTCCATGACATTTCTCTTTCTACTTCTCTCCTCCTTCCTTTCTCCCTCCGTTCTCTAAGTTTTATAGCATGAAAGGTAATAGGACCCCACCAGTTGCTGGACTCTAATGAATTGACTGTATTCACTGATGGCTTTAGGCTTATGTCCTTTTTCCATGACTTGAACTTTGTCCTTTTCATAGAACAAAGATCCTATTTAAAGTAGTCAAAGTTTGGGTCTATATGATGCCAAAATATTTTGACTAAATGATGATCACATCTAGATATTTGTAAATATTGGAAAGTTCATCAAGGTCCCAAAATTTTGAGATTCTGTATTTCATCACTTCCTAGATTATTATTTAAATTTCCAAAAACAAAATAAGGGCTGGAAGGTTGCACTATAAAAACAAAACAACAAAACAAGTGCTATTTACTATTATTATCATTTCATACAAAGAGGAGAAGGAATTTTATTTAATCAGCAAAAAGTTTAGAAAGGACAAAAAAACACATATAAAGAATAATTTTTAGAGATTAATAAAGTTATATTGTGGGAAAATTCACCTTATTTTTCTGACTTTATTTTGTTCATTGAGGACTAGTTTTTTAACCTTCTTACACGGAAGTGTAAGAGGACATGAATAAAAACCAGTATACAGAAGAGAAAATACGAAGGAAATAAGTTTTCAGTGCCAAAAAAAATACTGATTTATTAGTATATTTATGCAAGGCCCACATCAACAGTTTGAGGTGGAAATTTTCATTTCCATTTTTTCTCATGAAGAAATTGACTCAGATAGATATTGGGAATCTCCTAGGTCATAAGGCTTGTGACATGTAGAGTCAAGATTCTAATTCCTGACACCAGAGGCCAGGCTCTGTCCTCCTCTGCACTACCTCTAAGAAGGTAGAATTTTTGAGAATACTAAGAAACGATCATTGAAAGGAAAAAGTGAGAAATATAAGAATATACTTTGGAGAGCACTAAGAACAGATTGTTGAGAAGTTTGGTTACCTCTATCACATAATTCACCTTAGTTAAGAGTTTCTTAAATATTTATATTAATTTATCTGCTCTGTACTTGGTTTTTTATACAATAATAACTCTGTGTATAAGCTTATCCACAACTATGGCTTTCGTCACTAGCAGTATTTTGACATGTTTCATACGTATGTCTTCAAAGACAGATTTTGCCCCCAAAAGCCAAACAAAGGCTTACCAGTAACCTCTATTTACATATTGCACAAATATCTCAGAGTCTGCATGAAGTGATCAGAACTCACTCCCTTTTCTTTTTTCCATTTACATCATCACCTTTCTGTACATTTTAAAATTGGTTGCAAGTATCACTCATCCAAAGAATTGTACAAACCAGAGCCTCTTCATCATCCAGAGACCCATTCCATCACTTCAGTTTTGTTCAACACTATAATTTCTCCTGTAACTTGCTTTTGCTTATATCCTCACTGCCACTGTCATAGTTCAATTCCTTATAACTTCTTCCCTTGATTATTCTAGTTATCTTCTAACAGAACTTCCTTTCTAGGTTTATACCAACAAGCCATGTTATGCACTGCCTCCAGAATAATCTTTCTACAAAACAAATATCCCAGGTATGATGTAATTAGTAACTAAAACGTAACAAATCACAAACCTTCCATCCATAAATGTTTTATTACATAAACAAGCTGTAGGAGTCTATGTGGCTATAAAATTACTGGAAAATGTCCATAAAAAGCAGAAGTACAGCCAAAGTACAAAAGCAGCAGCAACATCATAACACTTATATACCAAGTACTGTTCTAATAACACACACATGCTCAATATTTATTGTGTGTGAGTTATCCTTCTACTAAAGGAAATCCCTGTAGGTAAACTACAGTGAAGGCAGGAGTAGAAGGTGTGAACACCAGACTGCTCCACAGTGTCTTTGATGGAGTTTCACAAGACACACACCAATCGCCAAAATATGAAAGAATAAAGAATGTATTTTCCTAGAAGAAAATATATTAAAAAATTTGAAGCTTGTTTTCAAGTCAAAACAATTGTATACTCCAACAGGGAGAGAGTGAACTCCTTCAGCTCACTCTCTCACTGTTAGAAGGAGATAAAAAGTTGACCAAAATGCAACTGAAAAGCATAGGAAAGAGGAATTGACATAGAAGAGAGCGGATTGAGTCTTGTTGCCAAAGTTCCAAACTAAGTAATAACAAAATCAAATTTTCATTGAAAGAGATGAAACTGATTGGGAAGATAACAAGAATAAAATATAGGAAATAAAACCTAAAAATAAACATATCTGCAGATTGAAATGTCACCATCTTCCAGGAAAATCTAACCCTACAGAGGATCAGTTATGGAACTTCCTAAATAAAGGAAGAATATATTTGGAATCCATGAATAAAAACCCAGTCACCTATTGAAGGAAAGTTAACAGGTGGGCTTCATCCTTACTGAGAGCAAGATTATTTGCCAGAAAACAAAAAAGGAATTTGTGCAAATACCCAACTGAAAACATATGTGACTCAATAAGTTTATACCCAGCAAGAAAGAGAGGCAATATCAGACATTCTGAAACTTGCAAGGTTTAAGGATACAGACCACCCAACCATTCAAGCAACTACAGCAATAACAACTTCTTAGTAATATATCCATTCAAACAAGAAACGGATCAAACTTAAAAGCACAGACATTACATCACTTGCCTCTTTAAAACCTGCCTAGAAATTTCCAACATATCATTTGAGCCCTTTGTATTTTGCACACGTTTTTGGGCTCGTTCACCAGTAGATTTTGTGTGTGTATGTACCTATATGTAACGATTTATAAATACATATATTTACAAACATACACATGCATGGGCAGAATTGTTCCCAGTTACCTCAATGGTCTGCTATCTATAGTTACCACAGCTTAGAATGTGGTCTATCTCCCAATGGTTTCCGTGTTCACTTACCGTGCGAACCTACTCAGATTTCAGGATCTAGGTTAAGCCTCTCCTGTGAATTCTCCAGCCTTCTAAGGGACAGTATATCATGCCTTCCTTTGTGAAACAGTACCATGTAATAATGTAGGTTAATCACCGCTTTATCTTTCTGGCTCCCTTTCTAGAGTTAAAATATGCTGCTTTTACCTATACTTGTATTCCTAGTCCTAGAGTCCTAGAACCTTTTCCTGGTATATACCTAGTCTTGGCACATAGAAGCAAGTGTCTCAATAAATAGTATTTGAAACACCTTTTTTAAAAAAAATGCAGCAAAAACTCAGAAAAAGTAAACGTAATAACATCTAGGAATAAGTAAATGTTGTGATATGTATTATATGTCAGATTATAGACTAGATTTTCTAATTATATATTACATTCAAATAACCAATAAAATTATGCCATCTAAACCCTAAATTATTTATAATGTGGCTATAAAATGGCTACTTTTTAAAATTCTATGTGCTAAGCACTGCTATAGTCATTTTATATATAATAATCATATGAATAAAGTTTTTCAGAGTTTTGTTTAGTAACATTAAACACAAAAATTATTGCAATAGCAATAGTTTATTGCTATAGTTTATAGCAATAGTTTAACTGGTCCCCTAGCTTCAATTCCTCTCAATTTTAACATATTGTTCAAGGCATTATTATAAAAATTGACCAGAGCCAATTTCAAAAATGTAATGTTTTTATTTTTAAAAAAAGCACCTACACCCACTACTATCACCTTTGCTCAGTCTCCCTAATAAAAGTCGCAGTCCATAATCTTCCTTTGCTACTTTGCTCTACGCCTATTTCTATAAGTTCCCACAATTCTATCAGAAATGGCCAGTTTACTCTTCTCTAAAACTAGCCTCCCCCCTCTTGCTTCTAGTTTATTTTCCATGTTCTCATGCTTCAAGGTACAGTTAGAAGCCATCTCTCCTATGAAAGCCTTAGTAGGTATTACTCCCTCCTCTGATGCCCCACACACTTTGACCATTACACACACAAATGCATTAATTGCATGCCATTTATCTGCATGGGCATTAGACTATGTGTTTACTTCTTTTAGATATAAAGTTACCACAGTGGCATATGGGTCTAATTATCTGTAGAGGAAATGATTAACTAATTAATTATTGAATTTGAGATCCAGAAGGATCTTTAGATTGTAGTCTGATTTGCCTCCATTTGCAAAAGAGCATGAGTGACTCTACCATTAACAGCTGCAGAGGCCAGGTTTAAATTCAGGTCTCCTAGCTCTCAGTTCAATGCTCTTTCTAAATAAATTTCTAAAAAATTGTGACTTTAATTTTTTCTCCTTATTTTTGCTGCCTGATCGCTGATGGCAGTAAGTTTAAGGCACAAGCATATAATCAAAAAAAAAAAAAAAAAAAGGTGGAAACGATTTACAAAATAAATAATGCACAATGTTAATTTTTACTTCTTGGAAGAATAACAATGAAAATTTAAATGTCAATATTACATAAATCAACTAAATGTTTCAATGTGGACAAAAATTATTCATACAAACATATATTATAACTGATCACTCATTTCTGTGCAACATGATTAGTCAGGAAAAATTTAGAATTGAAATGTAGATACTTCTTTTACAATTCAAATCAGTTTAATTTGGTGCTTTAAGTGATGGGCTAGTGATCCAGGATTAAAATTTTTTCTAGATTCTGTCTTTTGTCTTATTTGTAAGGCTCCTTTACAGGCAGGTTTCCATCATCAATCAGTTCACCAGCAACTGTGCATTAATTGCCTATGAGTGGTAAGCATTGTATCATTAGCGAAGGAAAAAAAAAGGACGCTTATCTGATTAATATAATTGAAAGTCTGATTTTTCAGGCAGTCTTGGTCATTCCATTACATACAGCATATGTTTCACTGTGTTCTTCAAATAACTAGCATTTCCCCACACGACTAAAAGAAAGCAAACTTATTCTGATACTTACAAATTGAATATTTCATTTCTCCAGTAACAGTGTAAAATATTCACATATGGAGAATTAAATAGTTATAAACCACTTAGTCACCCATTATCTGTTGCATATGCCCACTATAAGAATTTTTTAAAAACTGCTTAAGAATGATTTATTTGAATTGCCTTAATGCTGAGCAAATGATCTTTTATTGAAGAAATAAACTGAGTATTTAATCAGTACTTTTCCATTATTTCCACCCCAAAACACATTTATGGGAGCAAAAAAAGTTTTGCTTAATCACTGACATAAAACTGATATGTCCAAGCGTGAACTTACTAGAGAACAAATGTAATTCAGTGTTTGTGGCTGTCCCTTTGTAACTGAGACAAGATCTATTTAATTCTTAGAGTTGGGAGGGAGAGAGAAGGTCACAAGGAAGTCCAGGAGATGATCTGAATATTCCCAAGGATAAATCAAGTAATCAAATCCAAGAGGCAACTGTGTGTGGCTGGGGATAGGAATTACCTAAACCCCAGATTTGGCTGACAAAGGTGTTTACTGTATGTTTACTGAATGAATGAATACATGGATTTCCAATTAGGTGGATAAAATGGATATGTTTACCATGTATAATAGTGCATATGGGTTAGATAACTCATAATTTATCCTGCTGCCCTTACTACTCTTAGTCTTTTCATTCTCTAAACTACATAGTACCTGAGTGCCACAAACAAATGCAATTTAAGTTTGTCAGCTGAAAAATAGAAGTTGTTCACCTGAGATTTTTTTTAATTGTCTTCTTGGGGGATGGGGAGAGGTAGGGCATTCACTTGGCATGTCCCACCTCTATAACTAGAATGAATACATTTTGATCATGAAGGCTTCAGGCTTACTTATAAAAGGATTTTGTTTGAATCAGATTTCCCTGCAGAGGGGTAGGAGGGAGATGAGTGAGGATGGTGTTGAAAACCAATGAACTCAAAGAGTCTCTAGATGAAACCACACAATGTGTTCTAGGGACATTCTAATCTTAGTGACAATAATATCCTATTTATGATGGAACTCCACAAGTATTTTTCCCCTAATGATGTATTTAATTTTGAAGTGAACACATTTCAGAACTAATTAAGCAATGGAAGTCAGATGCCCTAATGAAATTAGTTCATAACAATTCATTGACATTTTATAATTTTTCTACATACACAAATGAAAAGGGGGTAAACAGGATTATTATGTAGATAATTTGGAAAAAATTAAGTTTTCCTATATTCTGCTCTGCCAAAATAATTTTTTTGTAAAGTTATCTGATAGTACTACTTCTAAAGTTAATTTTGTATAGAAACAAAATAATTTAAGAATTTTACCTTATACAGAAAATGAGACAAGTTTAAATTATTCTATTCTCTTTTCCAAAAACATTCTACTGTAAATGTATTCCAAGATTGGGTCGTGTTTAGAACTGTTCTGGGATTGAAATTAAATATAATGTGAGCCAGGTTTGGTTTGAGAGCCCAAAGGACAACTAAGTGATTCCCTAGGATGAAGCTAAAAATCCAGCTTGTTTGTGGAAAATCCTTGCTCTCCCAGGGCCCATTAAATCAAGCACATCTCTGGGCTGGACAGGACAGCAGGCACTAAAGATTCTCTAGACCAACACAGGACACAGAGACGTTTATCCCCACAAGACAAACATCTAATTCAGAACCAGATTTACCTCTTTTTCAAGAGTAGGCAAAAAAAACAAAAAAACAAAAAAACCCAACCAGCTTAAGTTCTTTTTAAACTTCCTTCTATACTTCATCAAGAAATGTGGTTGTTTTCCTCTTTAAAAAAAAAAAAAAAAACAGCAAAAAAAAAACCCAAAACAAAGCACTAATAACAATGTTAGAATGATAAGTAATAAACCTTGTTGAGAGCGAAACATGATCTCCATTTAATCCCTGCTGGCCACAATACACACTCAAAATCAGACACTCCCATTAGTCTGAATGCAAAGAATAATAGGGGTAAAATTTGCCTTTATACCTGCAGGGAGAGAAAGTGTGTGTTAGTGCTATTCAGTCCTAATAAAACCCTCGGAGTAGTTCAATGTGAGCAACTAGAGTCCTTTAACATATCTAAGGTCACTGGTATCTTAATACTTTCATTTTCCTGATACTTGTTTATTTTGCATATAAATAGTTAATAGATTATCTTTGTCAATCGTGTCTTTATAACAATATTGTTGCCACTAAACTTTAGATTAAATAATAGAAAGTAATTTTATATACTTAAAATTGGAACATGTTTATTTCTTCAAAGACACATATTTTAACTTTCTATTCAAATTAATCAATTGTTATGAAAATAGCAACTTATGTACTTCCACCTCACAAAACTTGCTTTGAAAGTTGAGGCTGGGCTTCCCTGGTGGCGCAGTGGTTGAGAGTCCGCCTGACGATGCAGGGGACGCGGGCCTCGTGTCCTGGCTCGGGAAGATCCCACATGCCGCGGAGAGGCTGGGCCCTTGAGTCATGGCCACTGAGCCTGCGCGTCGGAGCCTGTGCTCCGCGACGGGAGAGGCCACAACAGTGAGAGACCCTCGTACAGCAAAAAAAAAAAAAAAAAAAAAAAGTTGAGGTTATGTATTTGGCTGTGTCCCTAAGCAGCAATATATTTTTAACAAGATTTCTAAAATTTATTTTAATTTTATATTAATGTTGTAAGGGTGTTATTTAAAACAGGCATTTGTTTCTTATTAGGCTAAATGGCACTACTGGTAAAACTTAAAAAGTGGTAGAAACTAGTATAATTACAAAATTGAGAAAGATTTTCTAGTTTTTCCCAATATAACTGTTGCTTTACTGTTTCTAAGTACTCAATAAGAAGAAATTACTTCTCCTTAAAAAAATCAAGAAATTAGTTTAAAAGTTCATAGTTGAATTTGTTTGATGAACATAATGACTTCCACCTCATTTAGTAAATCAGAATCTAAAAAATGCTACACTTGGCTCTCATGATAGGCTCTGGAGTTTATCAGCCCTGCTTTGACACTTCATTAGCTGTCAAGAACCAGTAAGTGGTATTATGCAAGTCTTGATTCAGGTAATTGAAAATGCTCTTATTGCAAAAGGAGCAATCAACAGACTTTAAGTCAAAAGAGCATCTATCAGGAAAGGCACATCATCCACATCCGTACAGTTGGTTATCATCCTTGCAGACATCAAAGAAAGAGAGAGGGTTTGAACTATCAGTAGTTGACTTGTAACATTCAGAAAAAGTACACACATTGATTTAATATACATTACAGCAGAGTTATCATTGACCTTAGAACTCTTAAACTCATGTGAGGACAAAATGGGGATTAAAAAACTGCCTATTTGCTTCCCAAAAGAAAGACCATAAAAAATAAAAAAGCACATGTTTTAATCTCTGCTTAAATGGATTCTTATACACGGCCCTATACTGTTTTTGTGGCCAATCTTTTCTTAAATGTATTTTTTTGTTAATTAATTAATTATATCATGAACTTCCTCTTTAAATACTTTAGTTGAGGTTCAAAATAATACTGTAGTGAAATTTAATCATAAAGTCTTTTATTTTCTTTCTACCTTCTACTATATTTCTTATGATTAGTAAACAGAAAACTAAACAGGAAAAGCATGTGGGTATAAAATCTTAAGTATCCCAGACAAAAGTTAGAAAATATTTTCTGTGACGTTTACTTGACATTATCTATATATTAAGAACTGTTGATCCTGTCTCTTTGCCTAATGAAAGCAAACATACATGTAGATGAATGAATGAATGATGCTATACTGGTATATTTCTATAAAACAACAATTTCTTCTGATGCTTCATGGAATAAAGGATTCCATGAGAAAACGAGTTTGAGAGAATACTACATATATCATTATATTATACTTCAAATTAAGAAAGTGAAGACTTTTGGAGGTAAGGAGATTTGCCTAAGGAAACTCTGTTCATCCCAATGTTTACCTACCTTGTACGACACTGAGTCTTTTTCTTCCTTTTAATATAAAAGCATTCTTTTTCATCGAATACTCAGGGAGATGCTATCATATTAATGGCAGAAATTGATTATTAAAAATATAACATGAATAAATAATGGGATGTTAAAATATTTGGGAAAAAGTTTGGTGGGAATTATCTTGAAATCACAGACATTATCCACCTAGGCTAATTATTCTAAAAACTGAGTACAGAGCAATTCCTTTCTTTGTGCACTAGTGTTGTCTTCAATTCCTTTAATTATTGGAGGGTAACAGTATTGTAATAACTATACCCCATGTTTTCGGTAGATTCCTTAGTATAATTTTAACTTGTGTAAAAATATACATTTCCAAATTTTAAAAAAAGGATCTATTTAAATAGAACACTGAGAAAGGCCATAAAATTAGTGAAACACATACTTAACAAATATTTAATATCAAATTCAGCTAAAACTGATTAATAGCCATTGTCTGAATAAAAAATTTGGATTATTTCCCAGAATTTAAATCATACATCTAGAATTGAAAAATAAAACAAAGTCACTTTGTTTTGTTTCAAGAGACCATTTTTTTGTTTTTGTTTCTTGGTTTTAAAATATATCTATATCTGTACATTTCGGCCAACTCATTTTTTTGTAAAATGGTATATTTTGTAAAAACATTGTACGTATTGTAATATATATCAGATATATATATATATATATATATATATATATATATATATATATATGTCAATTCTCTGATATGTATAATCGGCCTTCGGGAAGGAAAGGCGTCCATATGTCCTGGTGGGGGAGGTGGGGAGCCTTCCTGGAGGTGGCCCAGTGGGTGAGGGTAGCTAATCTCCTGTATTCAGGCCAGCTGGGTCCTCACGACCATCCACAGGGCTGTAGCCACAGGCCGGCGTGTAGCCATCAGCTGACATCTCTGTCTTGTGATGCTTTTCTGTGTGAGCAGAATCTATGGGGGGACCTTGAGCAGGCATTTACATGAGTGATGACAAATTCTGGGCACATATGTAGCCATTCCTCCCTCCTGCACCCACGGCAGCCACAGCTAATTGATCACTGCATTCAGGATCCTCCTGCCAGGCAGGCCTTTCTGAAGGATGAGCATCATCCCTGCCAGCCGGGTGGGGAAGTGAGCCTCGTGGGCAGCATGAGCTGATAGCCAGAGGCCCCCAAGCTAAGAGGACAGTGCCCGCTCTCAAAGGCAGGCAGGGGTCCGGTCAGGCCTAAAACTCACATTTGGGTGGTACTTCCTGCCCAGTTCCTGATCTCGGCCCCTTCAGAGGCAGACCAAATTCTGGGACCCCTAATCATAACTATGCGGGTGCTAGCTGGCTTCCTTGAAATGCTCTTTAAATAGAGTGTTGCCCTGGCACGAGAAGGATTCGCTGTACAATACCTCCAGTGAGGCTTGCGCAGGGCGAAGCTTCCAAATCCCTAAGCACTTTGCGAGCACCTACTGTATGCCCAACCTGGCATCTCCACAGCCGGGCCCCAGGGCAACCTACCCGTTTCCCTGCCGCGCGCCCTGTGCAGTGGCTTTGCCGGTCCTGCGAGTCGGGGCTCTCCAGCAGGCCAGGCCCCGGAGCCATGGGTGCAGCATGACAGCGCATGAGGCCCCACCTGAGTCCAGCTGCGGAGGCTGAATTATCTACCAGTAAATTGCCTGGGGCTCTCTGACGGGGTCCTCTTGTCCCCAGAAAGAGATCCACGCCAGTACAGAGACTAACCTTCTTTTCCGCACACCACAAGCCGTCAGCCTATGCTCACAGCAGTGCCAGTTTAACAGAAACTAAGGCAGACGCCACTGAAGCAAACCCGCAGAACCTGCCGCAGCCAGACAGGGCCAAGATGGCGACAGTCAACCACCCTGAACCGGTTCCAGTCTGACCACGAGGGCCACGCCTGCGCAGACAAGACCCAAAGGATTGGAAAGTTTCCTTTGCTTCCTTACCACCCTGAGACCTCCGCTCAAATGGGGGACCTGCACTTTGCTAGGCACAATTAGTGCCTGCCATGTGCAAAGGACTGCACATGCTCCAGCTATTTCTGAAAGTCTCCACCCCTTTCCGCAATTCTGACGGCATACCCACCCCTTAAAAGTTTCCCGCCTCCATCCCCTTCGCAGAAGGGGTCTTTCTCCCTTCCCATACCTTGATCAACAAATAAAATTTCTGCTCTGCCGAACCTGATCTCCTTCAATTGGTGTGAGTGGCACCAGGCAAGGAAAGGACCCAGCTGGTGTCCACCCAATCCCAGGGGGTTGGTGTATGGTCAGCCATTCAAGATGACTGTTCTCAAGCTTCCCTGGTGACGCAGTGGTTGAGAGTCCACCTGCCGATGCAGGGGACACGAGTTCGTGCCCGGGTCCGGGAAGATCCCACGTGCCGCGGAGCAACTGGGCCCGTGAGACATGGCCGCTGAGCCTGCGCGTCCGGAGCCTGTGCTCCGCAACGGGAGAGGCCACAGCAGTGAGAGGCCCGCGTACCGAAAAAAAAAAAAAAAAATGTTCTCTTGCTCTTTGTACATCCAATCTGGACCAGTCCGTGCTTCATCTGCAACCTACTCACATGAACGTGCCTGCCCCACGCCCTTTAGGCCAGAACAGCTCCACCTGCTAGTTTATTAAAGGGAAACATCTGCCCTTGTGATGCTCGTTTACCTGAGGGGCTGTGAGGGGCGTGCCCCAGCTCCTGGTTTCCCTGGTAACTGATGAGCCAACCTGATGTCAATTCCCCCTGTAAACTGGTAGCCCCCTCCCCCTGGTAGGGAAGACTGTAGACATGTCCTGCCTGCCCTCTGCTGTAAATGGTGGAGTGTCGCTCCAGAACTTCTTTTGCTTAAGATCCCCTGTCCAATAAATTGATGTCTCTGTCACTGTCTCTGGGTTTCTTCTTCGGTCTGGAGGCTGGGCAACTACAGGCTTGCAGGCCTGTGGGGTGTGGCCCGGCAGTCGGTAACTATCTTCGCTATAGGAAACACAACTTATAAGGATCTGAAACTGGGGGGGAGGAGTAATGTTTTTGTTTTTCAACATTATTTTTTATTAAAATGATAATATATCCCTGTAAAAATATTAAAACAATAAGAGTGGTATTTAAAAAAGGAGGGGTAGGGTGAGCGTGGGTGGGGTGTGCTGAGATTCAGAGAATGGGGGAATCAAGCCCAACTCCCCTATTCCCATAGTTGGGAAGACACTTCTCAGTGGAAGTCAAATATGATCTTGGGGGATCTCTGAAGTTCTACAGAGCTGGCAGGGGAAAAATACCTACACTTTTTTAAAACTAAGTGGACATAATAATAGAAAATGTTTATTCACTGAATAAGAGGGATTCAAAATACTCAAAGCAAAAATTGACAGAACTACACAAAGAAATATTTTTATATTCAGAGATATCAACAATCCTTTTCAAATAATTGATAGAATATATAAATGTATATCAGCAACGATACAGAAAACTTAAACGACACTGTCAACCATTTTGACCTAGTTGACATTTGTAGAAACCTCCACCAAACAAGAATACAATATACATTCATTTCAAGCAAACATGAAACACAAGATAGCCCCTGTCCTGGGCCATAAATCATGACTCAATAAATGTAAATAATTCAAGCCATAAAGTATATACTCTGACTGAAATGTATTTTTTTCGGTTATTGATTTATTTCAAGGAAAATTATACTTTCGTGCTGAAGCAGCAAATCTGAAAGGCTTGAGTCCAAACATCCACCTCTCTTGGAGAGTTGTGGAATCCTTAAAATGACAGTAGCTAGTTTAATTCCACTTGTGTGTAAGACATTACATTTTACTAAAGCAGCTGTTTTTCATGGAATATGTCCAGGTTTTCTCCTCAGGATATAAACCAGTGACCTCATACTTCCAACTCAAGACCTATCTATCAACACTCTTTCCCATGCAACATTTTCCTTATGCAGGATTCTTCCTATGGTTGGATCAGCATATCCAAGGCTACAAAAAATAGTGTCTCTCTTAATTAGACTCAAATGTTCTCAATTCCCATTAGATTTTCATAGCTTTTTTTTTTTTTTTTAAGTTACTCCAAAGTTTCTGGGAGAATCTGAATATATTTTAGCTTTCATCAACTCTATGGCTTCCCAGTCCAGAGCTTCTACACTTCACGAAGTTGATGTACTTTGGGCAGGTGTGCCTTGTTCTTCCCAACCAACTTGACAAAAACACTGGACCTCAAGTAGGCCATCTTTTTCACTTTGGGAATTTCTCTAGGGTAGGGGATTAGAAATTGTGTCAACTTGTATCAAATATTGCCTTGAGGGGTTACCAAATACAGTCTTCTTGGCTTCATTATTGTTTTGTCTTTACAGCATTAGGTTATTTTAATTATGTAAGGGAGAATGAGGAAAGTCAAAATCAGAATGTTTTAAATATATTTCTACTCTAACTTATCCAGTAAAACAGCTTTTAAAGCATATATTCTATTTGCTGATGAGATCTGCTGAGATTTTGGTAAAGTTACATTAATAACATTGTTCTTATATTTAAGCAACATAATACCATATTATTTTCAAATATATCTAGATTAACTGTAGAGTTAAGGAAGATTCAGAAAGCTTAGGCTTTGTTCTGAATACCATATTTAACGCTACAGTTGATTTATGATGGAACTTATGCCTTGCCAAAATTTGTTCTATGTCTTTCATTGTCCCTGTTAGACCACATTAAAATACCTGCCCCTAAATATTTCTCAGGCAAAGTTAAGAAAAATAATGATGTAATGTCTGAATATCTTTAAGCCCGTTTCTTTCTGAAGACATTACAATTCCAATTTTTTAAAGATTTTTATACAATTTTCCCAGGTGGAATTTTGTAAATTATAACTAAAACTTTTTATCGTGTTTTTTCTTCTCATTTTTTGGTATCATCCTCTGGAATCAAAGGTTACCAACACTTACATGATGCACCAGGAGGAAAAAAGAAATGATGAGGTTTATACGCTCTGACTTCCTAGGGTGATGAAAATATGCCATTTTTGCTCATGCTATGACAACTACTTAGTTATTTGGATTTAGTTCCTGTTTGAAGTCTCCACCTGTGAGCCTTATAGCAGAAAAGTAGTCCTTCCAAAACTTTCCTCATGACAGGTAATCATAAACCCCTGAAAATGTGACACAGTAAAATGCTATTGGGAGAACTATAACAGCATTCATTCTTGGTCATTCTGTGACTTGAAAGTACCTTCAAAATAATCTATTAGAAAAAAAGATTTAGATTAATGTTGCATAATTGAGTGAGCCACAGAAAAAGATAGTTTTATCACTTCACTTAGTATTTATTGCTTGGATTGTCTGTGAAGGAATTATTTGTAAAATATACATTCCATTTCTATGTATGTGGCATGTTTCTGTGGGAAAGTCTGTATGTATATATGTCTGTTTACAGTGAAGATACACATGTCAAAAAGACATGAAATGTATGTGGGAATATTATGTTTTTCACCAGCTGTGTATTCTATCCATAGCAATTTTCCCCTATATATTTATTTGAATGGAAGTCTTAGTCCTCCAGCCTGACTCATAAAATGTTAATCCTTTGAACAATGTCTCTATTTCTTTTGTTAAAGGAACTCTGTATAACATTATCAAGCCCAAATCTTTACTGTAACTAAACTTTCCACCAAACGGTGGATAGGCAGACTTGAAATGTCTATTATGCCTGGCAGCACTGATTTAAAATACTTGTATGGAATGCTTTGTTTTGTCTTTAAATTTCTGAAAAATTGGCAATCAGCAGTGTAATTTTCAAGATTAGTATATTTTGAGCAAGTGACTGAATGCTCTATCAATTGCAACATTACCTGGAACATATGAATGGACAAAAATGTACTCTTTTGAATGGTATTGGAAGGGACGCTGATCATTAACATTCCTTTGAGTATAAAAATCTTCTATTTTTCCTTCACACTGGTACCTCTAATTCTCCAAAATCCTTATAACATTATTTTACAATATATATGTTTATGTGCAAAAATGCAGGTGTAACTATTAGCTATCAGTTGTTTTCCAAATATCTACATCTGTTGAAATAACATACTTCATTATTAAAAGACAACTAACATCTATAGGGATCTCAAAAGTCTTGTGTTTAGGGCCTATTGAATGCTAATTTGAGAATTCACATAAAAGGTTTTGTTGATAACCACACACTGACTAATATCTAACAAGGTTAAGGGGATTGTGGAGTGCAGATGAGCTAGGAAAAAGTTAAAAGGTGGGTTTTGAATTCTTACCTACTTTAATGAAGTGTGTGTGTGTGTGTGTGTGTGTCTGTGTGTGTGTGTCTGTGTGTCTGTGTGTCTGTGTGTGAGTGAAAATAGCACTAGCAGTCCTTTCTGAGGATCTAGGGCTTCTAG
This sequence comes from Platanista minor, assembly GCA_004363435.1. Taxonomy (NCBI): domain Eukaryota; kingdom Metazoa; phylum Chordata; class Mammalia; order Artiodactyla; family Platanistidae; genus Platanista; species Platanista minor. The sequence goes on from RJWK010035589.1 coordinate 16,315, forward strand.
CTAGATACAGCAATCTTAATATTGTGACTAGGATATATTTGAGATTTTAACTACGAGGGCAATTGATAGAAATTGACAGAATAAAAATACCTAGAAACAAATGACAATGAAACCACAACGACCCCAAACCTATGGGCCACAGCAAAAGCAGTTCTAAGAGAGAAGTTTATAGCAATGCAATCCTACCTTAAGAAACAAGAAACATCTCAAATAAACAACCTAACCTTGCACCTAAAGCAATTAGAGAAAGAAGAACAAAAAAACCCCAAAGTTAGCAGAAGGAAAGAAATCATAAAGATCAGATCAGAAATAAATGAAAAAGAAATGAAGGAAACGATAGCAAAAATCAATAAAAGTAAAAGCTGCTTCTTTGAGAAGATAAACAAAATTGATAAACCATTAGCCAGACGCATCAAGAAAAAAAGGGAGAAGACTCAACTCAATAGAATTAGAAATGAAAAAGGAGAGGTAAGAACTGACACTGCAGAAATACAAAAGATCATGAGAGATTACTACAAGCAACTCTACGCCAATAAAATGGACAACCTGGAAGAAATGGACACATTCTTAGAAATGCACAATCCTCCGAGACTGAACCAGGAAGAAATAGAAAATATGAATAGACCAATCACAAGCACTGAAATTGAAACTGTGATTAAAAATCTTCCAACAAACAAAAGCCCAGGACCAGATGGCTTCAGAGGCGAACTCTATCAAACAGTTAGAGAAGAGCTAACACCTATCCTTCTCAAACTCTTCCAAAATATAGCAGAGGGAGGAACACTCCCAAATTCATTCTACGAGGACACCATCACTCTGACACCAAAACCAGACAATGATGTCACAAGGAAATGAAACTACAGGCCAATATCACTGATGAACATAGATGCAAAAATCCTCAATAAAATACTAGCAAACAGAATCCAACAGCACATTAAAAGGATCATACACTATGATCAAGTGGGGTTTATCCCAGGAATGCAAGGATTCTTCAGTGTACACAAATCAATCAACATGACACACCATATTAACAAACTGAAGGAGAAAAAACGTATGATCAGCTCAATAGATGCAGAGAAAGCTTCTGACAAAATTCAACACCCATTTACGATAAAAACCCTGGAGAAAGTAGGCATAGAGGGAACTTTTCTCAAGATAATATAGGCCATATATGACAAACCCACAGCCAACATTGTCCTCAACGGTGAAAAACTGAAACCATTTTCCCTAACATCAGGGACAAGACAAGCTTGCCCACTCTCACCACTATTATTCAACAGAGTTTTGGAAGTTTTCCCCACAGTAATCAGAGAAGAAAAAGATATAAAAGGAATCCAAATTGGACAAGAAGAAGTAAAGCTTTCACTGTTTGCAGATGACATGATACTATACATAGAGAATCCTAAAGATGCTACCAGAAAACTACTAGAGCTAATCAATGAATTTGGTAAAGTAGCAGGATACAAAATGAATGCACAGATATCTCTTGCATTCCTATACACTAATGATGAAAAATCTGAAAGTGAAATTAAGAAAACAGTCCCATTTACCATTGCAACAAAAAGAATAAAATATCTAGGAATAAACCTACCTAAGGAGACAAAAGACCTGTATGCAGAAAATTATAAGACACTGATGAAAGAAATTAAAGATGATACAAATAGATGGAGAGATATATATACCATGTTCTTGGATTGGAAGAATCAACATTGTGAAAATCACTCTAGTACCCAAAGCAATCTACAGATTCAATGCAATCCCTATCAAACTACCATTGGCATTTTTCACAGAAGTAGAATAAAAAAATTCACAATTTGTGTGGAAACACAAACGACCTCGAATAGCCAAAGCAATCTTGAGAAAGAAAAACGGAGCTGGAGGAATCAGGTTCCCTGACTTCAGACTATACTACAAAGCTACAGTAATCAAGACAGTATGGTACTGGCACAAAAACAGAAATATAGATCAATGGAACAGGATAGAAAGCCCAGAGATAAACCCACGCGCATATGGTCACCTTATCTTTGATAAAGGAGGCAAGAATATACAGTGGAGAAAAAGACAGCCTTTTCAATAAGTGGTGCTCCGAAAACTGGACAGCTACATGTAAAAGAATGAAATTAGAACACTCCCTAACACCATACACAAAAATAAACTCAAAATCGATTAAAGACCTAAATGTAAGGCCAGACACCATCAAACTCTTAGAGGAAAACATAGGCAGAACACTCTATGACATAAATCACAGCAAGGTCCTTTTTGACCCACCTCCGAGAGAAATGGAAATAAAGACAAAACTAAACAAATAGGACATAATGAAACTTAAAAGCTTTTGCACAGCAAAGGAAACCATAAACAAGACCAAAAGACAACCCTCAGAATGGGAGAAAATATTTGCAAATGAAGCAACTGACAAAGGATTAATCTCCAAAACATACAAGCAACTCAGGCAGCTCAATACCAAAAAAATGAACAACCCAATCCAAAAATGGGCAGAAGACCTAAATAGACATTTCTCCGAAGAAGATATACAGATTGCCAACAAACACATGAAAGAATGCTCAACAACATTAATCATTAGAGAAATACAAATCAAAGCTACAATGAGAAATCATCTCACACTGGTCAGATTGGCCATCATCAAAAAATTTGCAAACAATAAATGCTGGAGAGGCTGTGGAGAAAAGGGAACGCTCTTGCACTGTTGGTGGGAATGTAAATTGATACACCCACTATGGAGAACAGTATGGAGGTTCCTTGAAAAACTAAAAATAGTGTTACTATATGACCCAGCAATCCCACTACTGGGCATATAACCTGAGAAAACCAGAATTCAAAAAGAGTCATGTACCAGAATGTTCATCGAAGCTCTATTTATAATAGCCAGGACATGGAAGCAACCTAAGTGTCCATCGACAGATGAATGGATAAAGAAGATGTGGCACATATATACAATGGAATATTACTCAGCCATAAAAAGAAACAAAATTGAGTTATTCGTAGTGAGGTGGATGGACCTAGAATCTGTCATACAGAGTGAAGTAAGCCAGAAAGAGAAAAACAAATACCGTATGCTAACACATATATATGGAATCTATAAAAACAAAAAACCGAGAAAATGAAGGTCAGAAGAACCTAGGGGCAAGATGGGAATAAAGATGAAGACCTACTAGAGAATGGACTTGAGGATATGGGGAGGGGGAAGCGTAAGGTGGGACAAAGTGAGAGAGTGGCATGGACATATATACACTACCAAATGTAAAATAGATAGCTAATGGGAAGCAGCCTCACAGCATCAGGAGATCAGCTTGGTGCTTTGTGACCACCTAGAGGGGTGGGATAGGGAGGGTGGAAAGGAGGGAGATGCAAGAGTTAAGAGATATGGGGACATATGTATATGTATAACTGATTCACTTTGTTATAAAGCAGAAACTAACAAACCATTGTAAAGCAATTATACTCCAGTAAAGATGTTAAAAAAAATGAAATAAAATAAAGATGGCTTCACTCAAGAAAACAAAGAAATTGACGGAATATTATGAAACACAGTTGTTCTCGATTTGCTATCCAAATCGAGAAAGTCACAGTCAATTCTACCCTTAAATACATCTCAAACAACCACACACCTTTCAACGGCCACCACTACCAACCTTGTTGAAGTACTCTTCTCTCTTACCTCGACTAATACAACAGAATTAGTCCAAATAAGTTTGACTCCACTCTTCAGTGCATTGGACACAGAATAATCAATGGAGAATCCTCTTAAAATTTGAACCATATCATGCAACTCCTTTGCTCAAGTCCCTGCCATGTTAGGCCCAATATCTTATTAACTCATCCCTCCCTTGTCACACTTAGAACTATAGTGTAGTGCTCTTTTGTCTGAGGTCTCTAGGAGATGTTATAACTTTGGTCTGGAATATTCTCCTCCCTCCTTCCCCTTCTACTTGGCTAACCTGAATTTTACATTTCAGTTTAAATGTCTTCCCTGATGTGAGAATCTATGATAGGTCTCACTATTAAATTTTTCATAATATTCTTTTTGCCTCATAGCACTTTTCATAGGGTGAAAGTCTATATGTTTACTTTTGTCATACTTTAGTTTACTATCTCTCTCCCCAACTAGACAGTAAATGTCATTTGGGCAGCACCATATATGTTTGTGCCTCCTTGCAACTCTTCTATGTAACACAGTGCATGTGGCACAGAGTAGGTGCTCAAAAAATATTGATTGAATAAATTATGAATAAAAAATTATATACAATTCCATTGCTAGTAGTTATTCCATTGATCATAGCATATTGTTGTGATGCCCTGAATTTTACCTGTTTTTCTACAATTTTTAACATTATGGTCTTTATAGAATATAGTAATTCTACAAGATAACAGTATGGTAGAAAATTTTACACATTAGTTTCTGTAGATGACAAGTGATTCCAAAATTTGTGTAACAAGTCACAGTTCAATCTTAAACTAAATGTTATGGACTAATTTTTAAAGCTTGCCTCTGTAAGAGTTTGCAATTTTAAAAACAAGCTTCATTTGACTTGCTGGACCTGGTAAGCAATGACCTTTTGTATTATAAATAACTTTAAATGTTTTGATTTTTCATTTTTTCCTAAAAGAAAGGGACTGTATCTTTTGCCTGCCTTCCCCTCTTTACAGAAACCCATTAGGATAATCTGTCAGTGAGCATAGTAAACAGCAACTTCACGTTGTTTACCAAGGTCTTAAAGGTACAATATTCATAAATTCTAATTTATATTTTAGTGCTTGATACAGTTACGGGAGTACTGAAGGATTGTTTCTACACCCACTGAAGTAGTCAATCCATCCGAAACTGCTACACCCTACACTAGGAGCAAATTAAAAAATTAAAAAAAAAAAAAAAGCCTTTTGCAGTACATTTGTTATTTTACACTAATTTAAAAGGAATAGGGTGATGTTTTTTGGAAGCACTCATCTTTACAAATGTATTCTTCCCTAGCAAATATTACACGCAGATCCTGTTAAATAGTAAAACATTAGATGCAAAACTCCTACATGAAGCTCCATCACTCTACCTTTACTATATTTCCCAGGGAGTTGACATAGTAATAGTGGGGGAAATAAAATTACAACACCACACCTCTTCACACCAGTTAGAGAAAAGCATTCCAACATTAAGGCAATTTGCAGTTTGAGAAGTGTGCTACCTAGTGATACTGTCACTCAATCACAGAATACACTGTCAAAAATATTGTTAGGCTCTTTTAGCTCTTGATGTAATCTAAGCATTAATGCTTCTAGTAATTTGAGGGCTGGAAAGACCCAATTTTACCATTAGCTGTAGATAATGACTTTCGTGCAAGCTGGGTGTGGACAATTGTGTCCTAATGGGTTTAATATTGTGACTTTCATAATTTGGACATTTTGCTGTTCGAAAGCCAGAAAAGAAACACTGCAACCATAAGAACAAGAGTCCCACAATGGAAAGCATCAATTTTCACACATTAAAGTACAAAAATAAGCATAAAAATCTTAAGTTCATCCTCAAAATATGATTGATTTATTATGCAATTTTATTCTGAAATAATTTATGGCTTTTTAAAACCTCAGGAGACAGCTATGGGGTCTTAATAAAATAAAATAAAATAAATAAAATCTGAGGTACTCTAAACTTAGATTAAAATATATTCTTGGGCTTCCTTGGTGGCACCGTGGTTGGGAGTCCGCCTGCCGATGCAGGGGATGCGGGTTCGTGACCCGGTCCAGGAAGATCCCACATGCCGCGGAGCGGCTGGGCGCGTGAGCCATAGCCGCGGAGCCT
>RJWK010035590.1:0-22123 GCA_004363435.1 Platanista minor
AAAAAAAAAAGTGTCCATCCAAATAGATCCTGTCTCTGACAAGGGTGTGGAGAGGATGCTGGTCTCCTGATGTCACCGTCAGAATGACACGGGGGGAGCATGTCCAAACATCCCTGATTCTCTGGGTTGACATTAGTGGACCTGACCCTTTACAGTTTACCAAGCATAACACACAGTATGTCTTCTAATCGAACTCCTGGGAGGCTGATAGCATCATACAGTTAAGGAAACTGAAGTTCAGAGGCTCACGCAAGGTCACACAACCTGTAAAAGTCCAAGTCAAACCTAGCACACAGGTTCCCTGACCCTCCTGCTTTCTCCACTTTACATTTTTAAAAAATTTTATATTTCCACCTAGAAGCCAAGACTGGTGCCAAGACTGCCGCTATGCCAGGGAAGAGTAACAAAACCACCTCCCTCTTCCCGAGACAGGGCTAGATGCTGGGTGCCCTGAAGGTGCAGAGAAACCAATGCCAGCATTTCTGATCCTCATAGACGTGGAAAGAAAACATGTCATGAACACAGATAGCCCATTACATCATCCAGAAGGGAGAGAGAGAAGAGGAAAGGGAAAAAAGGAAGGTGGGAGGGAGGGGAAAGAGGTCAGTAAGCAATCCTCCAAGGACTTCTGGGAAATCACACGCACATGAACACACAACACACACACACACACACACACACACCCTGCACATCTGTATGAGGATGTAATGGAAGGAGCACAACTTCGGAGCCAGGTGGACCTGGTCATTTTTCCAGCTCTATAATTGCTGGCTGTGGGTCTGTAAGTAAATCACCAGATCTCTCTAAGTCTCTGTTTTTCCATCTGCAAAATGCAGGAATTTATACCCATCCAAAGACCGCAAAAAGCTCCAGAAATATGTTGAGCCTGAGGCTAGAAGTGAGGGTAATAGGGGACTCAGATCAGAGGGAGTCAGGGAGGCCGGAATGCGAAGGCATTTGAGAGCCTCAGATAAGGATCGAGGAGGTCATACTGAAGGAACCACACTCTAGAATTCACAAACCCCAGAAGAAAGTTCAAATTCTTTTCTCCTTATGATTTGATACCAAGCCCAGCTCCCCTCCCTCTTCGGAACCCTTTCCATCCATCCCACCCCCACACGTCCTCCAGACTTGGCGGGAGACGCTCCCAACTGCCTGCCCTCGGCCATGTTTCCTCCTCACCTGAACCCCACTCCCGGGCCAGAACAAAAGGCAACCCACGTGCAAACCCGAGGCACACCTGGGCCTCCTGGCCGCAGCTGGCCTCTCTGCAACACACTGCCCTGCTGCAGCAGCCACCGAGACGAAACAGGCTCACAGGCAGGGAAGCTAATGGCAGGACTCGGAGGACTCAATCTGGAACAAAGATTTGAAAAAGGTCCACGAGGGGAAAGGGCCAGGCACTCTGCCTTCACGTTACGGGCTTACACAAAGGTCAAGGGCAAGACTGAGAGTCAGATACTGAGGTTATTGAGCAGATATGCCTGGCTATGTCCAGAGCCACGTTCAAAGACAAAGGGAGAGGGAGGTGGTGTCTGAGGCCAGGAAAGCAACAAGGGCCAGAGAGAGAAGCCTGGCATCCATGAGATGGATGGTCTGCAGCCACAGGCCTCCCTGGACATCAACCCAAAATGGCCCGAGTCAGCAACCCAAGCCGGAGGTGTTGGTTGAGATCATGACCCAACTCCCAGGACTGCTGCAGCTTGAAAGGGGCTTTGAGACGCTGGGATGAAAGGCACTGGGTTGAGTACAAAGCACAGTGCGAGTTGTCCTGGGAGTGGGAGACCTGGCCCTGGGCCTTCCCCAGCCCCCGTGCTGAGTCACTTCCACCATCCTGGCTGGATTCCACCTCTGTAATCCAGAGACACCAAACTCCCCTTTCAGGACAGCTAGGGGAGGGGGGAAGGGGGGATGGGGTGTTCCCAGAGAGTGTGTGCTGCACACAAGCCAGGCATGAACCTCAATTCACTGGGAGGGGAGGGAGCTGCTCTGGCCTTGATGCTAGTGGGGATGCTACCACGCATTTAGAGCTTCGTGACTCCCTCTGAACATGGTTGGGAGAGTGAGGTGGATCACTCATGAGCATCCTTTCGTTACACTTGAAGAAACTGAGGAACAAAGAGCTGGAGAGGTTTCTCAAGGTCTCAGGGCACATTTGAGGGGAGAGCAGATCTGAAGCCTTCCGGCCCCTAGCGTCCTCCCCGCAGAGGGCAGCCAGACCCCAGTTACTCATTCTTTTAAATTTGAGGCTCTCCTAGGAGCTTCCCAGCCCTGTGCTTTGTACTGCCGGTGCTGTGATAGAGGCACCGCACGGGCATGGCCTTAAGGAATGTCTTCTCCTGCTCAACCGGTACCTCTTCAGCGCCTGGAAAAATCACTGGGTATTTCAGGGTTAAGAAAAAGAACAGGAGATTGAGCAAGAGAGTGAGGTCTCCTGGAAGGTCAGAGTGGAGAGGCGAGGGCTGCCAAGGGAAGCGTTCCAGTGCTGGCCTCTGCCGGTGGATTAGAACCACCAAGTCCTCCCAGAAAGTCTCCTCCTGCTAGTCTTCAGTTGGCCTCCATGAGAGGGAGCTCCCCAAACCTCCTCTACCTGGCGGACCTCAAAGCATCCCCCTCCCAAGGGACTAGGGTCCCATTCAGCGTTCCAATGGGTAGACAGCAGTTAACCTGGCCCCAGCCTGGCCACTCATGGGCCCCAGACAAACAAGACACGGTTCCTGCCCTCAGAGTCAAGAACACGTGCAGCCACCCAGACAGAAAGGGGCGTGAGCCGGGACGCAGGAAGGTCCAGGCAATGTGCTGTGGGGACTGGAGGTGGAAGGGGAGGTCTGGTCAGTTCAAAGCACAGAGGCTGCTCACCTGTACTTGGGAATCAAGACCTTCCCCTGTCCGTCGGTCAGGCATCTCCCCCCAGTTCAGGGTCCATCCCTTGAACTAGCCAGACCTGGCTAAGCTCAAATGAAGCAGGTGCTTCCCCTGGGAGCTTTCTCATGCCTGGAAACCCGAAAAGTATTGATAAGAGTGGTAGGTAATAGTACCAGCACAGACACGAAGGCTTGGACCAGCCCAGCCCAGAGCAGACACTCCTGGAGTACTGGCTGCTTTACTCCTGTTGCTTTCAAATCCACGTTTATTAGAAAGTGATGGGAAGCACCGTGTGAACTGTGGAGAACTCCCCAGAAGCAAAGGTGATTACAACCCGGAACCACAGAGTGAGGGCGACCGTGTCAGGCCTTCAAGGGAGGGCTTCATTGCACTGGGTTGTGTGCGGTGGTTTGGGGGGAGTCTGGCCAGAGGCAGGGGACTCCCTGCAATGACCTCTCAGGTTCCTTCTCATCGCGGGTGGATCTGAAGGCCCAGGGAGGGCGCAGAACAGAACAGAGCTGCTGTGTGAGGAGCCAACGCCGGGTTTGCTTTTCATATCTCTCTGGGCGCAGGGCTCACGCCTCCTGGCACGGGTCCTTCCTGGGGCCCCAGCTCCAGCTTGTTAGTTTTAACTGGAACAATTTCCTTTGAACTCAGCTTGAATTAGCATCACCATGGCGATGGATCAGAGTTTTCACAAGTCGACCTGGTCTTCACCCCTTAAGCAATTAGTTTGAAGGAGAAAAGCGAAGGAAGAAGAGGAAGAAATGGAGGGGCCGGTGGGGGTTGAAAACAGGCAGGACGGGAAGGGGAGAGGAGGGGGAGGGGGACGCACTGGGGCAGGGGAGGGGGGAAGACGGAGGAGGGGCGGGAAGAGGGGGAGGGGAGGAAGAAGGCGCGGAGGTGCAGGAGGGGCTTCCGGACCTGCCAGCTCAGCCACGCCCCCGGGGACACCCCCTAGAGCTTTTGCCTTCGCAACCCAGCCCCAGACCTTCCACAGGTAGCCCAGGAGGAAAGGGCCACTGTTCCACTTTCTCAGGGGAGACCCAGCAGCCCAGCCCCACGAGCGGTCACCCGCAGGTAGCCAGCCCACCTTCAGCCCCTTCCTCCTGCAGGGACCAGGCTGGTAAGAGCCAAGAACAGGGTCTTGGAGCCTGAGAACTGAGGAAGGGTCACAGACCCCCTGCTTATTTGCCCCATGAACTTGGGCAAGCCACCAGCCCATGTGAACGGCAGTGGGAGGGAGGGTCAAGTGACAGGGCTGCCCTGGCAACGACTCCACGGTGGGCCCCGAGGGGGTCACTGCTTGCCTGCTTGTAGGCTCTCACTTATCTGGGAGCTTCTGGCCAGGCGGTGACTAGCTCTTAGTCATTGCTGAGTTCCCAAGACTGACACAGGGCCTGACACACATCGGGCCGGCAGTATTTTTCAAATGAATTAACAAATGAATGAACTATTGCTATTTTTTTTTAATGGATGGTAAGAGTGGGGAAAGGGGGATAGAGAATCAGAATCCTCCAGAATTTGATGGAGTTGAGGATCTCTCTTTCTTCAAGACTCTTGTCTGTCCACACCTCGTCCAGGAAGCCCTCAGGGACTTGCCCTCCTCCCTCCACCCCACCCCACCCCAGGCTCCTCACCCACTAGGGCCTCTGCCATCATCTCCAGCACCAGGCTGTGTAGTCACTGATTCACTCATCTCTCTCCCCAGCTCTGGTCTGGTGCCCCTACTACAAGGACTATGTCTCATTCCCCAGCTCCTTGCACTCTCCAAGCACGGAGTGGATGCTCTAGAAATGTGTGTGAATGCAGGAACCTGAGTATTTGTGGAATGCCCGCACTGTCATTCGGCTGTGTCCGGCACAGGGCCAGGCGTAGGGCTTTCAGTAAAGGCAGTCCCTGGGGAAAACAATGTGTGAACAGAGGACTGGCAATGAGGCAGGCCAAGTGGCAAACACGGGCGGGAGAGGATGGGCTCATGGGGCAGGAGGCCTCATGACGTCTGCTCTACAAAGAGCTAAGGAGGAAAGGTGTTTCCTAGGCCCCCCACGGCACAGAGCATTTCAAGAAAGAGAGAAACAGTTTTTTCTCAAAGGGAGTCAGATGATGGAGGGACAGGCTCGCGGGCAGGAGGCAGATGATGCATCGTGTCAAAAGCTACGTGAGACCTTCTGAACTGACCTGAGGAAGGACCAGGCGTGGAGTCTACAGCTGGAATTTATGTATCGTCTCCGGCCAGGGGGCGCCTCAAGCATGCTCACAGCCCCTGCTTCTGTGTCTCTGTCTCCCCTGGTTGCACCACGTCCCACCCAGCAGCATGAGGCACCCAGAAGCTCTGCAGGCTCAGCACCAGCACCGTGGCGTCTTACCTGGCTGACGTCACATTAGGTGTTAGTAAGGTGCCTGGTTTCTCAAAGTTCCTGCAGAGTGGGGATGATGACAGACCCTGGGCCACGTGTGGTTGTCGTGAGGATTAAATGAGCCACTGCTAGTGAAGCCCTCAGCACGATGCCCTATGCCTGGTGTGGTGCGAAGGCTCGTTCAGCTTGGCTACCAACTCCTGCATCCCTTTTGAGGCCTGTTTTTCCCACGTGTAAAGTGGAAGTAAAACCCTCTCTGGGCACCTTCATTTCATCCACCCCTCTCTCCCCCGTTTCTCGAGCTTTGCTTCCTTTTACATTTCTCCATGTGCTCTTACAACCTCCCTCTCTGGCCCTCACCCCTCCTCCTCCCTGCTCTTTTCCCAAGTCCTGCCTTTGGCCTCTCTGTCTCTCCCTTGGCTCTCCCACGCTGCTCCTCATTATAAAAAAGAAATCTTTCCAAATACGCCAAAAATGCACTCATCCCCCAAGGACCCCAGTCCGGCACAAAGGGCTGGTTCTTTCGGGCGGTTCTGGGTGGCCTCTTTCTTGCCCACTGCCTCTGACTCGTGGTCTCATTCGCATGACTGGGAGGGCTAACTGGAGATTTTCCCATGTCCTTGGGTGGAGAGGAGGCTGGGAGGGTGTGAGCTGGATGAAAGAGGGTGAAGATATTTAGAATCTTCCCAAAATTTTGTTTATCTACAGGGGGAAAAACAAACTGATATCCTGAAACCTAAAGAATTCTATCAGATTGTCAGGAAAGATTTAGGTTACCAGTCAGGAAGACTGTGCAGACCAGGACAGCCTCCATGTGGAATGCTCTGTCTGGAGGACAGAGTTGGCCTGCTTCCTGGGGTAGGTGGGGAGTCCTTTGGCCCGGAGGCAGAGGAGGGGCCCCCTGACCCCGGGAGACCCTCTGATGGGAGCACACTGGAGCTCTTCAGGGAGCACTGTGCCCTCTATGCTCTGGGCCCCACCAACACCTCCACTCTCCCCACCTAGTGCCCTCTGGCCAAGTCCCTGGTCCACAGGGGCACTGACCTAGAGGCTGCATAGCTCCTCCCCTCCAAAGCCAGAGTGACCTTACCCCAGCCAAGTCCAGAAAGAAACCCATCTGACGCACTCAGGGTTGGGGGCAGGGAGCCTGGGGCAGAGGACGGGCGCATAGGAGCCCTTTCAGTCCCACAGGAATCCACCTTCTAACTAAGGCTCCTGGTGGAGCCAGTGCAGGGCCTCAGCCTCTGCCCCTGGGCTGTGGCCTTCCGGGGCTGCAGAGTAGAGATGGGAGAGGGCATTGGCACAGCCTTTCAGCCCTCATGTCCTCTGAGGATTTCTGAATTTTTTCCCTCAACAACATCCCCTCCCTTCCCCACCCCATCCCACAGCAGCTGGGCTGCTGGAAGCCAGTGGTGTTCCCGAGTTAATCAAAAACTCCTGTACTTTGCCCTTGAATGGAGGCCATCGTTCCTTTGTCCCAGGGCAGTGGGGTCAGCTTGCTCCTCTTAGGCTTAAATGGTGTCAGAAGACTAAAATGGGGTGGGGAGGAAGTAGAGGGGAGCTAACGCTGATCAAGTGCCTCCTGCTATTATCAGGCACTGGGCTGGGTGCCCAGGAGACACTGACAGCCCAACTGTCCTACCGGGGGATGGTTGGGGGGGAGGGGTCCCTATTTTGCCTGTAAGAAACTGAGGTGCAAAGCTTGAAGAAACTTGCCCCAGACCTCACAAATATGAAATGAAGGGTGGAGAACGCCTCAAGGATTCCAGTGGACTTTTGGAGGGGAGGGGGGAGGCGGTTAATTCATGATTGAGTTAGAACATTCTAGAATTATTCATAGAGTATGGACAGAAAGTTGAATATAACTGTGATGTTCCAGCTCAGAAGGATGAGTGAGGGTCTGTGTACAGCCTGGGCTCATATGCAGAGGGAGGGTCCCAAGGGGAACTGGGAAGGTCCAAGAGGTTGGATACTCTTTTGGACCCGGCGGCCACCAAGATGGCCCTGTATATGGATGAAGGGGGTTAAAGTGTACCCCAAGCCCAGGATGCACCTCCAAGAGTCCCGGAGAATCCTGCTCTGGCCTGAGAAGATCAGGTCTTTGGGATACATTGCTGGAGAGACCAAGGACACAGGTTTTGTCCCCATATGGAGCAGGCAGTGCCTTAAAATGGGTGCCCAGCAGAGCAAGGGAATTTGAAGAGCTCGGTCCCTACTTCCCTCCACCCCTGCTGCCTGGCCACGCACACACTGGGCATCCTGCAGCTGCACTAAGCTCGCCCCTGCTTCCTTCTGAGACCCAAGCAAATGTCACTTCTTTCCGTCTCCTTCCACTTTTCATTTCCCATTTGCCCACTCCCCGTTCCCCCTTCCTTGGCCTGCTCCCCCCTCCCCCCATCTGCCCTAAAGAGCAAATTCCTATCCTGACCTAGAAGCTTTACTGGAATCTGGGAGGCCTGGTTTGGCTATGGGAGAAGGGGCAGTTGCCGCTGCAGATCCAAGAGCAGGACTGAAGGAAGGAGGGGTTAGCAATGGGGAGAGAGGAGCTCCCGGCAGGGGGAGGGGGGCTGGTGGGACGAGTGGCCCCGGAACCTACCTGGCTTCTGGAGAGATGTGGAGTGGAGGATAGGGGGTTCTCAGGTTCCCTGCCCTGCCCTCCAGCAGGGACCATGGCAGTGGGGGGCAGCGGGGGAGGCACTCCCGCCTACGCCAGCCTACAGTCCCGCTCAGCACCCCCAGGGGGTCTGGTCTAGGCTGCCATGGGTAGCAAAAGTCAAGAAGAGGGTCCCAGCCCAGGGGAGACCAGAAAGTCAGTGGCAAACAGGCAGCCTTGGGCCTCGCCAGGCACGGCCCCTGCTCCAACTCGGGGTGCTCACTTGGGGCCCTCACTCTCTCCAGGCCTGTGTCTAAGAACACTCTGAAGCCCCATCAGCAGGGCTGGCTGGCTGCCTTCCTCCTCCGCCAGCCCAGGTTAACCCTTGCACAGCTGGGCGGCTTCCTCCTGTTTCGGCCCCCTCCCTTGCACACTTCCTAGCATCCCAGCACATGGTGGCCTTCTGCTGCCTGCCCAGCCAGCTCCTAGAGGCTGCCGCCTTCCCTGTCCCCAGTTTCCTCCACACGGGCAGGTCCCTGCTTCCAATCCTGCCAGAGAGCCTGGCTGTCCTGTCTCCCCAGATGGCCTGAGCACTTGCCCTGGGAGGGTGGCCTGTTCCCAGCCCAGTCGGGCCTCGAGAAACTGGTGTAGAGTCCAGGGTTAGAATGGACAGGACTTAGCAGTCCTCCAGTCCAGCCCCTCCTTTGCAGGAAGGAAACTGAGGCCCAGAGCCACACGGGGGCAGCTCCTGATCACCTGGTGAGGAGGAGGTCCAGGGTGCCAAGGGCCCAAGAGGAGGTACGGCAGCCTCTGTCGGGGAACGGGCAGAAAATGGGGAAGGACAGAGACACTGCCCGGCTCGGGAGTACCCAGCTCTCCCAGGGGAGGGCAGGCCTGTCCACCTGAAAGGGCAGGTGTTGCCTGAGGTTGGGTGTGGGGGGCTTTCCAGGTGGCTGAGAGTGAATCACACCTCCAGGTGCATTGCATGTCCGCCTCTGGGCGTGCTGAATCAGCGTGCCTTGTCCTGCATGTCCAGGGAGGGAGGGTTGCACGTGTGGGACAGGCCCCAGGGCACCGGGCCTCTATATCTTGAGGTGGTTCTCAGAATGTTCTGGCTCACCTGTGTGCTCATGTGTGTCCTTGTCCAGCCTCCGTATGTCTTACGGAAATCAGCTGTGGGCAAGAGCGTGTCTGCCTATGCGGGTGTGTGCATACAGGGACCAGTGAAGGGCTAGCTATAAGCACATGAATTCACTCTGCTGTGCCCGTCATGCGGAGCTGGGGAAGCACTGATGTGCTCCGAGCTTCGGCCAACTCCGGTGCCTGGGTTTCCAGCTGTCCCAGCTGAACTGTGCACAGATGTGGGCTGCTCTGCTGCAGTCATAAGCAGACCTCCCGGGATTTTTCCAGAGGAAATGCAGAAATATCTTGGTGTCTGTTCTGGATAGTAGGATAGAGAATGGCGATGGGGCTCGAGGTTAAGGTTCAAAAAGGAGGGACTGCAGGTCACAGGGAAACTGAAGAAGAAAGACCATCCCCCAAAGGCCAGTGTGGGGCCTGGGGGCACGGCAGGAGTCTCTGATGGCTTTCAGCTGTGGGGCCCCAGGTAGCACCTGGGAGAACTATGTCTCCAGCCACCAGAGATGCTGGCCCCCAGCTCCCAGCCCACTGCCACTCCACCTTTCCTGACCCCTCTCCGTGAGGGAGCAGGGTCCCCCGCAGGGCCCTGGGCAAGTGCCCCACTGTCTTCTGGGAGAACACACCAGCACACCTCCATCCCCTCCACACCATGGGCTGTGTGCCAGGGATGCACCTCACATATACATGCACCCAGCCACCACGGCACCGCCACCCACACACCTGGCCACACACACACACACACACACACACACACACACACACACACACACATCTTCCCTCACATCCTATGCCAATATTTCAGAACCACAATCACAGACACCACACAACCCCCCCACTGCACACTAATGCCAGGCCACACTCCAAACCATACACGCCCACCTCCACAAGCAGAGATCCTGCACACCCACTCCTCACTTTTCATCAAAGTACACCCCCATACACAGTTCCAGACCTTTCCAAGCCAAGGAATAGGCCTGATACTGTTCTTAGGCTCTTCATCAGAGCAAACCATTTAAAGCTTTACAAGAATTTGGCTAGTTCCTGTCCCACACTTACCTGCGTTGGTTTAAACCCCCTCCCCCAGGGATGAATCCTCCCATTCAACTATACCCCTTCCTTGTCCCTCTCCAGGGCACAGAAGTGGCTCTCTTCTAGGCAATGACCCTGGGCTGGGCCCCCTCTGCCTTTGCCCTCTGAAGTGGGAGACATCCTTGCACATCTTACCCAGCAAACTCTCCTGGAGCAGTTACTCTGTGCCTGGCATGCGTGGGGCAGGTGAGAGGCACAGGACTGGAAGAGATGCTTTCTCTACCCGTAGGGAGCTTACAGCTCAGCAGCAGATGGGGCATGGACTGTAGTGAAGCCACAAGACACCGTATCAGAAACGGGGATGAAGTCCAGAGGTGGGAGAGAATGCTGCCAGCCCCCCAGAGCAGATGGACTTCCTGGGGGAGTGGCTTGTGGGCAGCCTCTACCCATGGGCATTTCCCTCTGCCCGCGTAGGAGTAGGTCAAGGCATGTGGCCTCACTCCCACCCCACAGAACTCTTTAGCACATCACCCTGTTGTAGTGTATGCATATAGCCCTTCTCTAAATTTACTTTGTGTATTTGAATATCTATTTTTATCTGTGTCCACCCCTGTAGTGTAAGGGAAAGCAAGTCCATTGCACTTCGAAAGGGGTCTGGTGCTCTTTAAATCATGGAAGGAAGATAGAAAGGGAGGGAGAGAAATTGGGAGATTGGGACTGACACACATGCACTAATATGTATAAAATGGATAACTGATAAGAACCTGCTGTATAAAAAAATAAAATAAAATTCAAAAATTTTTAAAAAAAAGGAAAAGAAAGGGAGGGAAAGAGACTCATGCCAGCGCACAGGGACACGGAACGCATGGCGTGGCGGGAGGAAGACGGTGCTGGGCCTTGAAGGAAGCCATTAGGTCTGGAGCAGGACCCTGACGTGAACAGACCAGTGAGCCCCTGAGTTACAGAAAGTGGCATCCAGCTGCTCGCCACTCAACAGCCAATAAAGAGGCAAGCCTGGAGAAGAGGAAAGTTTGCTTTATTTCAGAGGCTGGCAACCTCAGGGGGAGGGCGGACGCCTGTCCAAAGGCCGACTCCCCCGCGCACCCCGCCACTGACAATCGGTGGGCAAGAACTTTTATAGGCGGAAGGAGGGGGCTACGTGCAGAAACGGCAGGGTCAGCTCTGACAGTCCTCTTGAGATTGGTCATGTGATGATCTGATCAGTATCATCTGGATTGTTTTAAGTGCAGTTAGTCTTCAGTTCCAGGGTCGGTTTGTTTCCATTTCTTTCAGGCCAGTCCTCAGACTCGTGGCAGCTTATGTCATGACTACAGTCTGCTCATCATGTAGTTAACTTCTTCCACCTGGTGGGGGTCTCAGTGTCTATAAGACAGCTCACAGGATGTGGCTCGGAATATCATCTCTAGCCCTTGAGGAGGACTTAAAGGTCCTTCACTTTGCTTCATGACTAAACTAATATTATTTAATCTTGTTGGACTGCTTTCCTTTGTTCCTGCATGTTCTCACTTCTCCGAGTAAACTTATTCTTTAGCTAAAGCTCTTCCACAGACAAAAGGCAGGCTGAGGATCGGGGGGGCAAGGACCACAGGGTCCTGCTCTGTTTCACCTGGGCCAGCTATGGAGAGTGCAGAATGCTTTTGACTGTGGGGCATCTGGGTCTCAGAGGGAGCCAGTTGATACAGAAACTCCATACAGTAGCAGGATTCACGTGTATGACCCTTGGCATTATAGGGTTCTATATATACCTATTACGGCATTACAACTTACATTATAGGGGTAGGGCAGACCAAAACAGATTATCAAATAAACAAGATAAACTCAGGACTTCCCTGGTGGTCCAGCAGTTAGGACTCCACATTTCCCATGCCAGGGCGGGTGCGGGGGGGGTGCAGGTTCGATCCCTAGTCAGGGAATTAGGATCCCGCATGCCATGCAGTGTGGCCAAAAAATTTAGAAATAAAAATAATAATAAGATAAACTCAGGTAAGTCTTCTCTCCTTAGCTTCTCCCTCAGACCAGCCAACAGAAATCAGTCCTAGGTGGAGATGGGTTATGATTCAAAAGTCCTGTGTTGGAGAAAACACATTTCTATGGAGCAGCCATTTCATTGTCTTCATCTAGAGCACAGGAGGAATTCGGGCATTCTCCGAGAGGAGAGTGGCTTAGTCACTCATCCTGTCCTAGGAGCCCCTTTCCACCCTTTAGAGTGTGGACCAAGCCAGTACCCAGGGTCTCACTGTCGCTGGGGAACAGCTCACTCGATTTTAGAACCAAAAAGGTAGGTGGGAGCTGAGAGAGAACCCTTTTGTGAGCTACCTGCCCACTTTCCCAAGCAGGGCAGGACAAATGCTCTGGGGAGGTTTCACTCTAAACTTTCTCCCATTGGAGGGAGGTTTTATCTCAGCAAACATCACCCAGGAAGGCCTGGAGATGCAGGAGGGAGCCCTTTGGCACCTTCGGCACGTGAGTCTGCTGTCCTGTGTACTGAACACTCCCCAGGCCTCCGGCTCCTTGTCCTAGAGCTGAGAAGTCCAGCACCGCATGGGGAGGTTGCACCGTCTACAGCATCCAGGCCCAGAGCCAGGAGGAGGGATCCTGGGTTCTGGTCTTGACCCCCAGGACTCCCCTCTGAAGCAGGGCATTTCTCATCGCTCTCATCAGAGCCAGGGCAAGTCCGAGAACCCAGGGTCCTGGAGAGAAGGGGCAGAGCAGCAGAACAGACCAGACAGGAGAGACAGAGTGGGTGAGGGCACAGGCTCTGGACTTGTCAGATAAACGGAACTTCAACCCCAACTCTAACCCTGACCAGCTCTGCTGTCTTGGTCAGGTCAGTTCTGCTTTCTGCACCACTGTTTCCTCACCTGTGACATGGAGACAACCATCACCACCCTGCCTGCTGCAGAGGGATGCTGTGTAGGTCAAAGGAGACAGGAGAAGAAAGGCATTTGTGCTGCACACATGGGGCAGATCAGGCAGCTCCCTCCTCTCTTCTGCACTGGACATGGTGGTAGCAGGACAGACTAGAAGGCCCCCCACCCAGAATTAATTAGGACACTCTTGTTTCTCTCACCAGCTAGGTAACCTTGAAGCAGACAGCTCGGCGCTCTGAGAGGAGGAGCTGGTGCCAGATGACTGCCAAGCCCTGCCTTTGTCCCCTGCTCCCTCCACCCCAGACTCCAGAATTCTCCCTTCCGTCCTGTCTTGCTCTCAGCCCAGGGGAGCCTGCAGAAGAGGAAACTGGGCTTCCATTGAAGGTGCCGGCTGGCTGGCAGCTGAGAACGGCTGCAGATAGCACAGGGGATGGGACAGCAAAGGACCAGAAATGAGCCTTCCAGCGCTCCTCACGCAGATAGGCAAAAGGTGGGGGGCTGGGGGGTGCCCAAGGGGAGTCTCATTTGTTACACTGGCACCTTGTGCTGAGCATCCCTTCTTTTTCCCATCTTTGATGTTCATTCATTCACCTGCTTCTGCAGCAAACATTTATACAACATGCCAGGCACCATCCTGGGTGTGGGGAATACAGAAGTGAGTCCGCTCACAGCCTCGTGAGGGGACCACACGAAATGTAAACAGATGGTTCCCGGCTGGTGTGAGGAGGGCTGGGAGAGCAGCCGGGTGCCTGGGGCACAGGGTGGGCCTGCCCCTGGCCACGGCTCTTTCCCAGACACGCAGTCGGCTTGCTGCAGTGATGGGAAGATATAGAAATTGCTTGGTGCCCAGCAGCTTGGGGGTGGTAAAAAAAAAAAAAAAAAAAAAAATGCCAGAGAGAAAGGTTACCGGGTGGGATAATTAATGTTTTGCTGAGGAGGAAAATATTAGTGTGTGTTGCTCAGCATGGAAACACCTCAACTAACAAAACGGCTCAAAGAAAACAAGTGGAACCACAGGGGTTTTCTCACAAAAATTTTAAAAAAAGAAGAAAAGAAACAGGAGTCACAGATATACCTCCTCCAGTGGCTGAAAGGACATTCCCCGCCAGGTGAGAGAACCAAGGCCCGGCTCTGGGCAGGGCAGGACCTGGCTGCCGCTCTTTCCTGGGTGAAGGCTGACCAGCACCCAAAGCCCACACTGCAGCTCCTGACCCAGGCTGTCTTCTCATTTCAAGGCACTCATCCATCACTGAGGTGAGGGGAGTTTCTGCCCACGCTGGTCAAGCATCCTAAGGAAATTAGAGATTTCTAACTCCCGAGGGAGTATTCAGCCGGTGTCACATCTGGACGCCTGGGGTCCCACTTTCATGGGAAGAATTGCGTTGTCTGCAGCCCATGGTCACAGCAGAAGGACCTCGTTAATAGGAGGAGATAAGCTATTTTTGTTTCTACTTGTATGAACTGTAAAAAAATGTTCAGAATCTCCAGGCGACAGTACGGGCCCAATGAGCCTCTCTCCAGTTTGATGCCAAAGCTGACAGAGGCTGCCAATTAGTGCCAAGAAAATGAGCCAGAACCAACGTGCCTGCTCTCTTCCCCAGGTGCAATTCCAGGGCCATTGCCACTCAGGGGGATGGCTCTAGCTTTAGGCCTCCCTCTAGAATCTGGTCCAGGCCTCAAGGGACAAAAGTTCAGGAATGATCCTCTTCCCACTGTCTCCAGATGCTTGGGGGCTGGAGCCCAAGGGAAAATTTATAAGACAGGCCTGTTGCTGCAGCAGCAAGCCGACCTGGAACTCCCTCTTCTGCCCCTGACTGCCAGCAGATCGGCCCCAGAGTCCAGGCAAAGGTGAGCCCTCGGCTGTGTGGAGACAAGGGAGAGAGCATCACACCCGCAGAGAAGCCCAGGGAGCCCCCTCCCTCCACTGGGACAGGATCGGGCCTAGGTCTTGCCATCCACCTTGGGCATGGGTGACCCCTCTTTGTAACCCCAGAGCAGATGCAGAGCCAGCAGTCCCCACCATGCCTGGCCTGTGGGGAGAGGGTTTGGGGTTTGCCTTTGGCAGCAGCTTAGCATTGATTGTGGCTCAGCTCCGGGACCCACAGTCAGCCTGAGGTCTTCCTCCACTTGAGCTGCCTGCTGCCCCCTTAGCCATCAGAGACTGCCACATGCGGCCACTGGTCTTCCTCCCTTGCTTCCGCCCAGTTCGTACCCAAGGTGTGAACGCCCCTCTCGTGGCTGTTTACATCCTTGCTTGAGCATGTTAGTCAGGTCTTTGGTTGGCCAGCTCTTTCCACTATAGACCCCACAGGTCAGGGTCCCTGGGCACTTTCAATGTCAAAGTGGATCTGGCTTAGAGTCCCAGCTTTGCCAGATATGAACTATTTGGTCATGACAACAATAAAAGAGCAAAAATATTATTTTACAGATTTATTATATTAAATAAGACAGTCTAAAAAAAACCACCCAGCACCCAGTTGTAGTTGCCCCCTTCTTCTTCTGCCTTAAGGTCCTAGGAAACAGACTCTAAGAGATTGATACACACTTACTGAGGTGCTCTTGGGATGAAGCTGCTGGGGGAGTGAAGGAAGCAGGACTGGGTAGAGGGAGAAGTTGGTCTGTGATGCAGTGGCATCCAAGGCCTCGGCCGACCCCACTGGGAGCTTTGGAGCTGGGGTGGCCCTGCAGAGATGACCCACCTGGAGGCAAGAGGGCTAAGCCTTGTACCCGACGGCAACTGGTCATCAGATGCAAGGTATCCCCCAACCCAGGAAGGAGCATGACCTTGGGCAGTGCAGCCCCCTCGGGCTGAGGGCAATTCTGCAGGGACGTGACTCTGGGCAGCAATGAGCGCCTCCGTCCTAAAGGGGGCGCTGGGCTGCGCACCTCAACACTTCGCCCTACAGCCTCTCAGCTCTCTCCTCCTGCCCCAAACCTAATACCAGTTTCCAAGAAGTGAGTTAAATTCACTCTAGTAGAAACACGGGCAAGGAATGAGAAGGCCACCATTCCACTCTGGGCCCAAACTCTTAAATGTGGGGCTTTGGACAAGTTCTTTCATTTCCTTTATCCTCAGTTTGCTCATCTTTAAATAGGCTCTGATCACTTCTCTGCCTTTCCTAGGGGGTTGTGAGGAGCTTAAAAGGCCATCATGCAAATTGTGAAACGCTCTGAAGCCGGTGGGATTTTTAACAACATGGTGCCCACACAGACCATAAATTCAGAGTCAGTCCTAATTCCAGTTATGCTGACTTGTGCGCCCGCAAGCTCGTGCCTTCCTGTCGGGCTGTGTGTCCTTCTGTGAGGCGAGGAGCACGGATCACCCCAGCCACGGCCCACACAGAGGGCAGTGGAATGAGAAAGGTGCTGCTTGCAGGACCCGAATGGGTTTGGGTGTGCGGACAGCAGGGCCCTGAGCCCCTGGACACTGTCCTTTGCTGGGGGGTTGGGCTCGGGCCTGGCTTTTCCAAGAGGCTGAGGAACAGTGTTGCGGTGCCCGGACAGGAGGCAGCAGATGCCGTGCACTGGGGCGCTTCCTCGGAGTGCCTCGTTTCTTGGTCCTGATGGTGGAGCAGGTGGCCCTCCTGGTCGGCTCCTGACCGCTGGGAAGCCTCAGCCGCCACCTGCATCCATCATCTGCTGCCCTCCCTGGGAGTGAGATGCACCCAGAAGCATCCTTTAAATCAGCAGGCTGCTTCTACCCACATCGTGTCTGTCTGGCCCTCGACAGAGGTGAGTCACATTTTCTCCCCCAAGCCCAGCTTTGGGCAACATTTCTAGGTGTTTCAGAAGCCTGGTTATAATGATTTTCCTTTCCACTGATTGTGCCTGGACTCCTCCATCTAAGCCATTTTACCCAATTTAGTTCCTGCTTCTTTTCTCTCCTCACCCCCTTTTTCTCTAAGTCTTTGTGGTGGGGAGAAGGGAGCGGGACCCTCAAAGGATACTGAATTTCCAATGCCAGTGCCCTCTGTGGCCGAGGAGCTTGTTAAAGGTTCAAGATCGGTGTTCTGCTAAGGCGTCCAACACCAGCTCTTTGCGCATCTGTGAAGGCTGGCCTCGGAGGGACCCAGGTGACTCGGAAGTCTGCATACTGGCCTCTGGAGTCTGCCTCAGCTGCCCATTTGCTTCAGCTTCAGGTCTGCAATAAGAGAGGAAAGGAAGCCTGAATTCTGGCAAGACCACTCCAGTCAGCAACAGCAGCGTCACCTGAGAACTTGTCAAGATTCCTGGGCCTCACCTGAAACCTGCTGAAACAGAACTTGGGTAGGGGGACCCCGCCACCTGTCATTGAACAGGCCCTCCAGGTGACTCTGATGCCCACGGAAGAAGGCCACGCAGGAAGCCCCCTTCATCAACCTCAGGAGAGCATGCTTGGCCTTGACCCTACCTCAGAACAGGCCAGCCATTAGTGCCACTGCCACCGGGACTGGAGAGCAAAGGTGGGTGTGGCCTCCCAGCAGAGTGTCTGAGGTTCCTGGTGTAGTGGTGAGGAGGAAGTCGAGGGGAAGGCTCTGGAATGCAGCCCAACATTCCTAGGGACCTGGAGACCTGGGCCATTCCACAGATCCCCAGGGCAGCAGCATCCTCTACGCCCCAGAGTCAACATCTTAAAACCCCTTCATTTCCCAGGAAAAACCCAAAGCCTTGGAAAGTTAGGTCACTTGCCCAAAGTCTTTCAGAAAGTTAGTGGCTGAACCCAAACTCAGGCAGAAGGAAAATTGATCTGAATGCAAATCCCAGCTTCTGAGGCTACAGGGATTTGTTATTTCATTCAGTCATTCAACAAACAGCACCTACAGCCTGCCTGACTCGGTACAAGCTCATCTACACCCAAGCCTGTGTGGTAGAGGTGACCGTTTCCATTTTTCTGATGCAGGGAAATCGAGGCTTCCAAGGGCGAAGTTACTCTCCCAAGATCCACAGCTTGGAAGCAAGCAGCAGAGTCAAATTAGAACCCAGAAGGCCAGCTACAAGCCCAGAGCTTGACCCACGACTGACTGATCTCTCCCATGAAAAAAATCCTAATGGCCAATGCCAACAGCTCCTCTTGTCCCCGAGAAAGCCCATGAACAGTGATATGTCCTCAGCAGTTCTCCCAGGGGCACAAGCCATCTCTGTTCCCAGCGCCAGCCTGAGAATGGACAGAAAGGGCAGAGGAGGATCATTACAGGGAGGGGCTTTGGCTGCGCCCTTCTACTTCACTGAGACTGAGCCCCCGCCTCAGGACCCTCAGCCCCTCCTCGGCCGGGGAGTCCCTCCCCACCCCCAGTTCAGCATGGCCTTGGGCAGGGCTCCACCATTAATTCCAGACACCATGTCTCCTCTATTTATGGGTTTTTTTCTTTGCTCCTGCGGTTCTCCCTGGATGAATGCCCCCTTTCCCTGGATTTACAGCATCCTCCTGCGGTGGGGTTGATGTCACTTTAATGAGAGTTACAGCTGCCTTCAACTGTGACTGCTGCATTCCAATTTATGGCCTGGCCTCCAGGAGTACAACAGGACTGCTCCCTGGCGGGAGGGGTGGCCTGGGATGGGGGTGGAGGGTGGAGGACCGCAATCTCCTCCTCCTGCCTGGAGACAGCCGGCCCCAGCTTGGAACTAGGGCTCCAGGCTGGAACCAGGACAACAGGGAACATTAAGAATGGGGCCGGGGGAGGGCGTGCCCTTTAGGTTTGGGAAACAAGATCTCCCCGATTTTCTGGCCACTTCTCCCCCTTCCACGCCTGTGAGAACCGTAGTTCTGAACTGGAGGACCCAGGGCAGAGGAAGGTAGGGGCATCTACAGGAAGCCTATTGTTCTCTAGTTGAATCCAGATGTGGATGCTGGGAGGGGGGAGGGAGAGGGGGGGAGGGAGGAGGGGAAAGGCGGAGGGGAACTGGGAAAGCAGAACAACCGGCAGGAGTGCCCGAGATGCCCTGCAATTATTTCTGGATCTCGGTGCCTTCTGATTGGGGTCTAAAAGTGTCACCCCAAATTGGCCTCCATTGCCTCCAGTTAATAGATAGGAGGCGACATTGCCAATGGCTAAGCACCTATGGAAAACCTGTTGCCACGTGTGTAGAGGACTATCAGGTACCTCTTGCTGCGCAGCCCAGACCTCCAGCTGTGTGGACTTGCCCTCTGCCCAGCACCTCTGCTACAGGCCCAAGTGCAGAGGTGAATGCCTGGACGTAGAATACAGTACTTCATTACATTATCACAACAACCCGGGACTTGCCTGGGGGTCCAGTGGCTAAGACTCTGCGCTCTCAATGCAGGGGGTCTGGGTTCAGTCCCTGGTCAGGGAACTAGATCCCACGTGCCACAACTAAAGATACTGCATGCCGCAACTGAAAGATCCCACACGCGGCAACGAAAATCCCTCATGCTGCAACTAAGACCCGGCGCAGCCAAATAAATAAATAAATGTTTTAAAAAATTATCACAACAACCCGATGAAATAGGGATTATTACTTTTGAGGCTCTCTGTCTCAGAGGTTTAGCTACACATCCAAGGCCATACAGCTGGAAAGTGGCAGAACCACAGTTCAGACTTGGGGCTGTCTGATTCCACTGCCCATGCTCTACTACCCACTTTGGAGCCACAGCATTTGCCCAAGACCCAGCGTTTCTTAGAAATCTGAAGTTGGCTCAGCTTAGCTCAAAGTTGCCCCAAAGTCATGCTGAAGACAGGCTCCCTGGGGCAAGACCTTGGCCATGTGTTTATAATGCTCCAGCCCGCTTTGCCCTCCCCCCGCACCCTCCTGGGAGGTGGAGTCTGCTCTCCAGTGGCCTTAGAGAGGGAAGCTGCACTACCCAGGAAGGCCCAGGGTGTAGATTCCCCTAGAGGTCCTTGACCTTGGAGAGGGGAAAGGCCTGTCCCCGCCCTCCCCAACTCCCTGTTGCCTCATCCTCCCCAGGAACAGGAAGTCCATGATGAGGTCCAAAGGCTCAGCTGGGAGTGGGAGCCAAGGGCTGCAGCAGCGGACGCAGCAGCGGACTCATCACCCCTGCCCTCTCCATCTGGGGCTGAGCACACAGGGAACATCTGGCCCTGGGCAAGAGATTGCGGCTTGGGTGGGACCCAGGGCTGTGCAGCACAGAAGCCCCCGGAGAATATAAGTGGGAGCCCAGACTTCAGAGTCAGATGGCCTGGGTGTGGCCCTAGTTCTGCTGCACTAACTGCGTGACCTTGGACAGAACACCATGTCTCCCTACAAAGTGGGGGGCATCGTAGTTTCTACCACCTGGAGTGCAAGTGGGTATTGATGGGATGCTGTATTTAAAGCTTTTGTAGTGAGCTCCAGAAATGTTACCTGGTACGTTTCTAGATTCCACTTCCCATGCCACTGCTGATTCTGGCTTCAGTTTCCTTACACTTATTATAGGTAGAAAGATCCTTTTAGATGAAACCATTCAGTTTCCCCAGGTCTTCCCAAACCTTTCATCCCAGGGACCCAAGGGATCGTAGAGGTATTAATTAGCAAAGCCTTGGGACAGGCCCAGGCAGTGAGGGAGCCTTGCTGGCATTAACTGATGCTATCAGGTCTTTGCCTAGTCAGGATGGAGCAGTGCAGGCTGCAACAGACTCTCTACCCTTGAGATTCACCATCTGCCCAAGACTACACCCCTAGAGTGGCTGTGGTGGGTGGGTGGGCGGGCAGCTTCTCCCCTCCCTCCGCTTCACAGGGCCCAGCATGGAGAAGGGCAGGGATGAGCCAAGGGAGAGGCAGGGATGGGCCTACATCTCCTATGAAAGGGTTGGAACCATGTTCTCAGGCCAGCTAACACATTTCATGCTATCAATGCCAAGGGCTGTGAGAGATGCCAGTCTCTGGCAATGGCTCTCAACTAATTTAATGAACCCGGGGAGCCTGTTTGAAATGCAGAGTCCCAGGCAATGCCCTCAGTGGTGGAGGTCCAGGGACCTGTTTTTTTTTGCTATTGAGGGATATTCATGTTAATGACAATTATTCATGAAAATAACGTATTTATTTATTTATTTATTTTTTTAATCATTAGAAAAGATAAATTTTTTAAATCCAGAGATACTATGTAACATTATTATAGTAACAAAATTGCAAGAAAATAGCATCCAAAGTTGACAGTATTATAAGGAATCTGTATATACATATACATATAACACTTCTGGAAAGCAGTTATGAGTAGTGCCACAAAAACTTCTTTCCTTTAATTTGTTAATCTCACTCCTGGAAGTTCACTTTTTTTTTTTTTTTTCACACACACACACAAACACACACACTGTAATTTATTTTTACAAGAGATAAATAAACTGACACCAAGCATGGGAACTGTATTTATTTTTTTTAACATCTTTATTGGAGTATAATTGCTTTACAATGGTGCTAGTCTCCGCTCCATAACAAAGTGAATCAATTGGGAATTGTATTTTATTTATTTATTTATTTATTTATTTACATCTTTATTGGAGTATAATTGCTTTACAATGGTGTTAGTTTCTGCTTTATAACAAAGTGAATCAGTTATCCATATACATATGTTCCCATATCTCCTTCCTCTTGCGTCTCCCTCCCTCCCACCGTCCCTATCCCACCCATCCAGGTGATCACAAAGCACCGAGCTGATCTCCCTGTGCTATGCGGCTGCTTCCCACTAGCTATCTATTTTACGTTTGGTAGTGTACATATGTCCATGCCACTCTCTCACTTTATAGCAGCTTACTCCTCCCCCTCCCCATATCCTCAAGTCCATTCTCTAGTAGGTCTGTGTCTTTATTCCCATCTTGCCCCTAGGTTCTTCACGACTTTTCATTTTTTCTTAGATTCGATATATATGTGTTAGCATACAGTATTTGTCTTTCTCTTTCTGACTGACTTCACTCTGTATGACAGACTCTAGGTCCATCCACCTCACTACAAATGACTCCATTTCATTTCTTTTTATGGCTGAGTAATATTCCATTGTATATATGTGCCACATCTTCTTTATCCATTCATCCGATGATGGACACTTAGGTTGTCTCCATCTCCTGGCTATTGCAAATAGAGCTGCAATGAACATTTTGGTACATGACTCTTTTTCAATTATGGTTTTCTCAGGGTATATGCCCAGTAGTGGGATTGCTGGGTCATATGGTAGTTCTATTTGTAGTTTTTTAAGGAACCTCCATACTGTTCTCCATAGTGGCTGTACCAATTCACATTCCCACCAGCAGTGCAACAGTGTTCCCTTTTCTCCACACCCTCTCCAGCATTTATTGTTTCTAGATTTTTTGATGATG
>RJWK010035591.1:0-13969 GCA_004363435.1 Platanista minor
AAAAAAAAAAAAAAAAAAAAAGTATATATATATATATATATATATTGCTATGATTTATGTCAAAGTGTGTTCTGCCTATGTTGTTGTCTTCCAGGAGTTTTATGGTTTCTGGTCTTACATTTATGTCTTTAAACCATTTTGAGTTTATTTTTTTATATGGTGTGAATGAATGTTCTAATCTCACTGATCTCCACGTGGCTTTCCAGTTTTCCCAGCACCAGTTTTTGAAGAGACCGTCCTTTCTGAACTGTATATTCTTGCCTCTTTGTCATAGATTAATTGGCCATAGGTGCACGGGTTTACTTCTGGGCTATTTTGTTCCATTGATCTATGTGTCTGTTTTAATGCAGGTCCCACGATGTTTAATTAGCATAGCTTTGTAGTATAGTCTGAAAGAAGGTTATACCTCCAGCTGTCTTCTTTTGTTTCTCAAGATTGATTTGGCAAATTTGCGGTCTTCTGTGGTTCCATTTGGGAGAGTTGGGTTTCTCTCTGGTGAGATGGACGTCTTCTCCTTGGTTTGGTACATGGCCAGGGCCTGACGGCTTGGGGTTGCACTTCTGTGCTGGTTTCACTTTTTCCCAGTGCGCATTCCAGGGTTATAGGCCGGGTTGCGGCCAAAGGGGTTGGTGCCACACCACTGAGCTGGCCCTGCCACCTCCCAAGTGTGCACAGGGACGAGTACTGGGAAATGGTGGCCTCTGCCCTGAGGCAACTTTCTCTCCCTTCCAAGTGTGCTCAGGGATGCACACTCTGGCAGTGACGGTCTCCACCTTGGATCTAGCCTAGCTCCTCCTGAGTGTGTGCAAGGACAAGCACTCTGATGGTGGCGGTCTCCACCCCGGAGCTAGTCTCGCTCCCTCCAGAGTGTGTGCACCAAAGCACAGGCTGGCAATGGCTGCCACCGCCCTGGTCAGAGGCAGGGCCAGGGTCTGCGCTGCCTCTGTTCCCTCCAAGTGTGAGCTTTCAAGTGGGCAGTGGCAGGCTCTGCCTTAGTGGGGAGAAGCGCCAGAGCAAGAGGGCTGAAACAGCAGCTGGGTGTGGGCTGGCAGGCACGCTGAGGCAGGCCTGGCAAGCTGACCAGAGAGACCCAGGCAGTTTTCAATCTGCTGCCTCCGCACTGTGACTGGGCCTAAGTAAGTCTGTGCCCACAGTTTTTCAGAGAGTAGTCTCGGTTTCTTACAGCCCTCCAGTAAGCCCCACTGGTCTTCAAACCAGATAAGGGGTCTCATCATCCCAGTGTCTGACCCCAGTGCTGGGGTGCCTGATATGAGGCTCAAAAACCCTCGCTCCCCAGGGAGGATCCCCAAGCCTGTGATATCCCCCTCCTGTTCTGTGGCCCCCTACTAGGGGTGCGGGTCCCAACCGGATCACTTTTTCTCCCTTCCTACCAAACTTTGAGAGCATCTTTCTATACAGCCCCGGTTGTAGAAGGGCTGTTCTGCTAGTCCCCAGGTCGAGCGCAGTGAGAGAGGTGCTTTCTGTAGTTGTGGTTTTGATGTGTTCGTGCTGGGGGGTTGTTACTGCCTTTAACAAAATGGATATTTACCGGGAACACTGGGAAACATGGGAATTCTAGACTAGCAGTTGGAAAATACTGCCCTAGCCATAGTAATTTGATTATTCTTTCAGTTAAGCTTCACTGAGATGAATCCGTAGCTGAAAATGCATGCTTATTATATGAAAGCAAGAAATGAGAAATGGGCTAAAGCCAAACAGGATTATAAAGACAATTCACAATGTAAGGCTTTGGAGGGAGGCTAAGCAAGCTTGCAGCCATGATAATACTAAGACTAGTTTTCAGCAAACCGGAATGGTATCCTTTTTAAAGTGGTCAGACTGGGAGGCTATAGCTCATTCCAAGAATGCCGTTCAAAATGCTGTGTTAAAAATATCCCTAGCTTGGGGCTTCCCTGGTGGCGCAGTGGTTGAGAATCTGCCTGCCAATGCAGGGGACACGAGTTCGAGCCCTGGTCTGGGAAGATCCCACATGCCGCGGAGCGGCTAGGCCTGTGAGCCACAACTGCTGAGCCTGCGTGTCTGGAGCCTGTGCTCCGCCACAAGCGAGGCCGCGACAGTGAGAGGCCCGCGCACCGCGAAGAAGAGTGGCCCCCGCTCGCCACAACTAGAGAAAGCCCTCGCGCAGAAATGAAGACCCAAACACAGCTCCCCCCCCAAAATAAATTAATTAATTTTAAAAATATATATCCCTAGTGAGGAGCACGTAGCATCATTTCATAAGCATACAAGGAAGGCCTTTTTTGACTCACAAGTGGCATTTCAGTTTAATCAGACATATTATATACATAAAGTTTACATTTAAATTGCTTTATTTTAAAAATTAAATATAACCTCAAAGAAGAAACCTTTGTCCCAAGGGCAGAAATTTTAAAGATTGAGTCACAGTGTTAGAAGGTAATACCGAAGGCTGAGTTTCAGCAATGTTGAGAGTTCTGGCAGCCTCATTAGAACAAGAGTTAGTACGGCAAGGGATTCATGAAAATAACCATATACCAGCTGTAGTATTTTTAATTAAATCAAACTAATTATTCACTTATGGTCACATCTCATACAAAGTTTGGGCCATCACTTTTATGCTGTCTCATCTTTTCAGATTCTAAGCATATACTGTACTTCTAGTGATTAGGAAAGGAACTCTAACTCTCCCACATTTGAAAATTATCTTCACACCTTCCCTAGTTAAGGTTGTCCAGTTCCTCTGCTTAAGGCTGACTCTCTAAAACGCTATACGGAGGCAAAATATGTCTTCCCTGCCTTCCTAGCTCCCTTTCACTGCTCCTCTCTGCTGTAACTAGATCTGTCAAATACTCAGGATCTTCATTCTGTCCTGATTTTCCAAGGAGTTTTGCCAGCCGTATGTGCCATTCGGCCTGGCATTCATTACTCAAGCGGAAAAAAATGAAGGAATCAAGTTCCGTATCTTTAGCAACTACATAATACATGTTCCCCTGCAATTGAAAAAGGAAACCGTGCTCAGGCTTCATGAAATGGGACAGATCTACCGAGGCCCAGCCCCTTGGGTAGTAATGGTTTCAGACAACAAGCAAGCAAGTAGATACAACTGAAGAAAAACCTCGATTTCCCAGTTGCATACAATGTACCTCATACATAGATGATGAATAAAAGGAGTACAACCTATTTTTCAAAGAAGTTACCTATGGGCCAGAATAAAACTAGGATATCACACTGTTCTTTATATATAAAGACCTGACACAGCATTTGACACATAGTAGGCAGTTAAAATATGGTACCTCCTAATTTTTAAGCTACCTCTCATAGAGATAGAACCCAAGATCTCCGAATCACCTCATGCAATAAGTCAGACTTTCTCGCTCTCCATCTCCCTCCGTCTCTTCCTTATACACACACCACAGCAAGGAGAAGGGAAGGAGGAGCAGAGTCTAAGAGATCAGGAGTCCATAAATATGGATATGAATGCACGTGAGTTGTGCAATTTACCCATCCTATCCAGCCATAAATTCAGTTTTGAACTTTAACAACCTCACCCCACAAGGGATTCCCATGCTTTTTTAAAAGAAAATTCTCTAATAGGGATGAGAGGAAAGAGATGTAATAAATTAAGAATCAAAGTAGCAAGAACTTTAAAAAAGAAAGCTTGGTGTGGTATTAAGAGTGCAAGACTAGACGTCAGGAGACATGGGGTACAGTCCAAACGCTGCCACTCACTAGTCACACAGCTCTGCATAAGTCACTGAACCTTTTTTTTCTGAGCCTACATTTAAACAAAGAAACAAATCTCCATCAAACATACTTCTCTGGATTATGCTGAAGGTCAAATGAGATAAGGGATTGGAAAGTGGTTGCCCACATATAAAATGCTATAAAATGAAGTAGGTTAATACAATTATGTTTTCTCAAGAGGCCCATTAACATTGTTGACTAACTCTTGATTGATAAGGACACAGAAGATGAGGAGAAACTGACAGCTCACGAAACAGGACACAGATAGACACAGCATGGGGAAATAAGGCTTTATTAACCAACTAGACTGTAACCACCACCATTACCAAATACCTTTTTTTTTTTTTTTTAACAATGCACCTGCAGGATTCACGATCCCCACAGAAACCCCCCGATTCTAGCAGCTTGAAGCTTAAGAACGCAATTTAGTTGATGCTCTATTGGCACACAGCATCTTTGACTTCTTGTCTATGTTCAAGAACTTTATAATCTGCCTTTTAAAAAAATCTGTATCTGCTTTGATTGCAGTAAATATACAATTCTACCATACGTTTAGAGGAGCTGTTATGTACCTAGCATTGGCTATCTTTGATACATTAGAACCTCTCCGTAGAAGAGACAAGTTTGCAGTCACAACCTATGTAATGAAAAGAATGAGAGACACGACAGGACACTGATTGTGTCATGGGAAAGTCACTATTCCTCCTGAGGGTCACAGTGAGCCGAGGCACAGCAGTATAATGCTTGAGGGACCCTGGCTGATCCCATCACAGTCAGGTAGTAGTTTACCCCTCAGTTTGTCGTTTCTTGTTTTCCTACATTTTTACTGGGTGCTTTGTTGATGCCATATTGCCACTTTCTTCCTTTTTAATTCCCCTAGCCAATTTCATATGCCATTGTCCGCTTTTATGAGAAACTCCTTTTGTGAGAAGCTGGCCTCTAATCACCTCGCCCTTTCTTTGCATCCTTTCTGACATGTGAAATGCCTGCTATCAATTCACCTTCGTTCATTTTTGCAGTTTCTCCTTTTTGCCTGCAGCTGCTCATTTTCTTTTTTTTTTTTTTTGCGGTCCGCGGGCCTCTCACTGTTGCGGCCCCTCCCGTTGCGGAGCACAGGCTCCGGACGCGCAGGCTCAGCGGCCATGGCTCACGGGCCCAGCCGCTCCGCGGCACGTGGGATCTTCCCGGACCGGGGCACGAACCCGCGTCCCCTGCATCGGCAGGCGGACTCCCAACCGCTGCGCCACCAGGGAAGCCCAGCTGCTCATTTTCTATGCCATCTCTCATTCTCATTTATATGGGACTAACCTTTCCCTTTCACTAGATGTTGCCTCCATTTATTTCAGTGACCTCAGGAAGCCTGGATCCTGATGCTCGTGTGACTGTGAGCTGTTTATTCATGTTGTAATACAAATACTTTGGAAATTTTAGCAGGGGACCTGTTTTCCTCAGGTTAACTCCTTTAAAAGGGGCTGACGTTTTAAAGGGCCTAATGTTACATGAATGTTTTGAAAATAACCATCCCAAATAATACAGGACAAGGTCCTAGTCCAAGAATTAGATCATGTAAGAGTCAGCCAAAAGAGAATTATCATGTATACATTCAAAACAGAATATACTGGCTTTCCAAAAAATACTGACTACTTTCCAGTTATCAGAAGTACCAACTGCAGCCAGAACATTATTATTACTGAATGTACTTAAATTTGACTACGTGTTGCTTCCAAAATGGCTCCTGAAAATAAAGAACAACTGTGGTGCGATCCACAGATGTAACAACAACAACAACAACAAAAAAACCACTGCTACTTAAAAACCGTGTATTTTCTGCTTTTACTTCCAGCTGTCCGAAAATCTTATGTGTTGTTTTTCACATATCGAGATCTCCTTTTGGTCATGTGAGATGAACTTTGGCCACTGACCCCTTGGCTAATGATACACGTCAACTACAGACCTAAGGAATCTTTGTACCATTTAGCAAAATGCCCAATAAGCTATTGAGCCCCACAAAGTTAGCAGTTGAGAATTATCATCCTCTACTCACAACTGGACTCACTTAGAGAAACTGTACTAATACCTGGGTGGACCTGCTTTCATTCATATAATAGCTGTTTGAACAATAATTTTTCACCTCAAAATTATTATGACATTTTTATAGTAACTACATCTAAACCACATGATAGCATAACCCAGAAAAATACCAATTGACAGCCATTTCACAAAACTGTCAAGGTCATGAAAGCAAGGAAAGTCTGAGAAACTGTCATAGCCAAGAGGAGTCTTAGGGTAAGTGACAACTAAGCGCAATAAGGTACCCTGGATAGGGTCTCCTGGAACAGAAAAAAAGAAATTAGGTAAAAATGAAGGAAATTGGAATATAGTATGGAAATTAGTTAATAATAACGTACTGATATTGGTTTATTTATTGTGAAAGATGTATTAACTTAAGGTGCTAATAATAGGGGATAGTAGATGTAGGGTATAAAGGAACTCTCTGTAGTGTCTTTGTAATTCTTCTGTAAATCTAAAAACGATTCTAGAACTGTTTGAAGAATATTTACTAAAAGAGGGCTTCCCTGGTGGCGCAGTGGTTGAGGGTCCGCCTGCCGATGCAGGGGACTCGGGTTCGTGCCCCGGTCCGGGAAGATCCCACGTGCCACGGAGCGGCTGGGCCCGTGAGCCATGGCCGCTGAGCCTGCGCGTCCGGAGCCTGTGCTCCGCAACGGGAGAGGCCACAACAGTGAGAGGCCCGCGTAGAAAAAAAACCAAAAAATTTACTAAAAGAAAGGTAACGTCCAGCAAGCCATCAAAGATAACCAGACACAAGGGAGTACCCTGGCAGTCCAGTGGTTAGGACTCGGCACTTTCACTGCTGTGGCCTGGGTTCAATCCCTGGTAGGGGAACTAAGATCCAGAAAGCTGCATGGCACAGCGCCACCCCCCCCCAAAAAAAAAGATAACCAGACACAAAAGAGAAATACAACATACGAGAGAAACAGCACAAACAACAGATGGAAAAAGAGATACACAAAACTCACAGAAAGTAAAATTAAAAGGTATAACACACTATGCTTAATAGTTGCATGTAAATACCACCCAACTTGAAAGTTTTAGCAAGGAATTGGACATTATAAAAAGAATACATTATTGTTAACTATAGTCAACATGCCCTACATTAGGTTTCCAGAACGTATTCAGCTTATAAATGAAAGTCTGTACCCCTTAATCAATATCTTCCATTTTCCCCCACCCAACCATCTCTGTGAACCGCCACTCTACCTTCTGTCACTATGAAATTTTCTAAGAGGGTACATTGCAAGTATAATCGTCTCACTCACACACACACAAGACAACTATGGGAGGTGATGGATGTGTTCATTAGTTTGATTCTGCTAATCATTTCACAATGATACATATATCAAAACATCACACTCTACACAAAATACATGGAAGTTTTATTTATCAAAAGTAAAGGGCTTCCCTGGTGGCGCAGTGGTTGAGAGTCCGCCTGCCGACGCAAGGGACACGGGTTCGTGCCCCGGTCCGGGAAGATCCCACGTGCCGCGGAGCGGCCGGGCCCGTGAGCCATGGCCGCTGAGCCTGCGCGTCCGGAGCCTGTGCTCCGCAACGGGCGAGGCCACAACAGCGAGAGGCCCGCGTACCGAAAAAAAAAAAAAAAAAAAAAAAAAAAAGTAAATTACTTTAAAAACATGAAAGGTTGAAAAAGAATCCAATAGAAATTCTAGAACTGAAGAGTTCATTAGCCAAATTGAGGAATGCAATTGATAAGCTTAACATCACAAAATAAACTACTATGGAAAACATATCACAAAAACTCCTACCCAAGATGAGACAAATTGAAGGAACGAATAGAAAGTAAATAAGAGAATTAAGAGAGAGAAAGGACACAGCAAGAAAAGTTAACATATGTGAAAGCTGAATCCCAGACGGAAAGGCCAAAAAGATGGATCAAGCAGAAGAAAGAATCTATGAAGTACAAGACAGGACATTTGAAATTATGCAGTAAGAAGAGAACAAAGAATGAAAAAGAGTGAAGAAAGCCTACATGAGTTATGAGGTACAATTAAAATAAACAGTCTATGCTTTATTGGAGTGCCAGAAGAAAAAGAGAAAAGGAGAAAGGGAGAAAAGCGGAATTTAGAAATAATGGCTGAGAACTTCCAAAATCTGGGGAGAGATTTGGACATCTAAGTTCATGAAGCCCATAGGTCACCCAAAAGTTTTAAACGAAAAAGATCTTCTCCAAGACAAATTATAATAAAAATATATACGGACTTCCCTGGTGGCACAGTGGTGAAGACTCCACGCTCCCAATGCGGGGGGCCTGGGTTCGATCCCTGGTCAGGGAACTAGATCCCACATTGCATGCTACAACTAAGAGTTCACACGCCACAGCTAAGAAGCCTGCCTGCTGCAACTGGGGCCTGGCACAACCAGATAAATAAATATTAAAAAACAAAATAAAATAAAATAAAACTGTATAAAAACAAAGACGAGGAGAATATTTAAAGCAGTAAGAGAAAAAAATTTCTCACAAGGGGCCCTCCATAAAACTACTGGTAGATTTCTAAGCAGAAATCTTACAGGCCAAGGAAGAGTTCAATCATATACTCAAACGGCTGAAACTGCCCAGCAAGAATACTTTGCCTGGAAAAGTTTTCCTTCAGAAACAGAGGCAAGACAAAGAATTTTCCAGACAAACAAAAGCTGAGGTAGTTTATCACACTAGACCTGCCTTACAAGAAATGCTGAAAAGAGTTCTTCAAGCTGAAATAAAACGATACTAATTAGTAGCATGAAAAAACACAGAACTATAAAACAGACTGGTAAAAGTATACAATCAAATTCAGAATACGCCAATACTGTAATATGGTGGTGTGTTAATCACTTAACACTATTATAAAAGTAAAAGGACAAGAGAATTAAAAACAACTATAGCTAAAATAATGTGTTAATGGATATACGGTATAAAAAGTTGTAAATTGTGACATCAAAAACATAAAATGTTGGGGGTGGGTACAAGTTTATAGTTTCTGTATGCGAGTGAAGTTAAGCTGTTATCACCTTAAATTGGCTATTACATATATATAATGCTGTATGTAAGCCTAATGGTAACCACAAAGCAAAAGCCTACAGTAGATACAAAAAAATAAAAAGAAGAGAATCAAAGAACATCACTACGGAAAATCATCAGTTCACAAAGGAAGAAAGCAAGAGAGGAAGAAAGAAACAATGAAACTACAGAGTAGCCAGAAAACAATTAATAAAATGGCATTGGTAAGTCCTTAGGTATCACTAGTTACTTTAAATGTAAATGGATTAAATTCTCCAGTCAAAAGGCACCGGGTGGCTGAATGGATTCAAAGAAACCAGACCCAACTATATGCTGCCTACAAGACACTCACTTCGACATTAAGGACACACGTAGTACCCAAGTGAAGGGATGGAGAAGATCATCCATGTAAATGGAAACCACAAGAGAACAAGGACCACTATTCTTAGATGAGGCAAAATAAAACTTAAGTAAAAAACTGTAACAAGAGAAAAAGTAGGTCATTAAATTATGATAAAAGAGTCAATACATCAAGAGAATGTAACAATTGTAAATATACAGGCACACAAAATTGGAGCGCCTAAAAATATTAAGTAAATTCTAACGGATATGAAGAGTGAAATAGACAAAAATAAAATAATAGTATGGGACCTCAGCACCCCACATTCAACACTGGACAGATCATCCAGACAGGAAAATCAATAAAGAAACAGGTATATCACGTTTTATTGTGCTTCACTTCATTGCACTTCGCAGATACTGTGTTTTTAACAAATTGTTCATGAAAAACACAAAAGATAACAAGTGCTGGCTAGGACGTAGAGAAAAGGGAACCCTGGTGTACTGCTGTTAGGAATGTAAATTGTTACAGTCACTATGGGAAGCAGTATGGACGTTCCTCAAAAAATTAAAAATAGAAATACCATATGGCTCATCAACCCTACTTCTCAGTATATATCCAAAGGAAATGAAATCACTGTCTCAAAGAGATATCTGCATCCCAGATTCACTGCAGCATTATTCACAATAGTCAAGACATGGAAACGCCCTAATTTTCCACTGACAGAGTGACATTTTCTTTATCCATCCACTACAGCCTCAGGTTTTACTTTCATACATATGAGTTCACATATATCTATATGAATATTTAGCTATGCAAAATAAGAAAACCCTGCCAGTTTTGACAACACAGAT
This sequence comes from Platanista minor, assembly GCA_004363435.1. Taxonomy (NCBI): domain Eukaryota; kingdom Metazoa; phylum Chordata; class Mammalia; order Artiodactyla; family Platanistidae; genus Platanista; species Platanista minor. The sequence goes on from RJWK010035591.1 coordinate 9,992, forward strand.
GAACCTTGAGGACATTATGCTCTATGAAATAAGTCAGACAAATAAAGACAAATGCTGTATGCTCTCACTTATAGGTGGAATCTTAAAAAGCCACACTCACAGATACAAAGATCAGTTTTGTTCTTACCAGGCCTGGGGTGGCGGGGGGTGGGGGTGGGGGGGGCGGTGGGAAATGAGGAGATATTGGGCAAAAGGTACAAATGTCTGGTTATAAGATGAATGAATCTGGGAGATCTGATGTACAGCATGGGGGCTGTACATGGGGGCTGTATATTGTTAACTACCTATAGTTAACAATACCCTATTGTATAGTTGTAAGTCAGTAAGAGAGTAGATCTCAAATGTTCCCACCACCAAATATAAAAAGGTAATTAAATTATGTGAAGTGATGGAGGTGTTAACTAACCTTGTTGTGGGAATATTTCTGCAATATATACATTTGTCAAATTGTCAAGTTGCATTTCACACCCTAAACTTACCAAAACTTGTATGTCAATTATACCTCAATAAAGTGGGGAAGAGTCAGTGTTTGAGTGTATCTAGAAAAACTGATTGTACCAAAAGAAATAATACATAATTGGGTTTTGTGTATATATATTTACATACATAATTTAAATTAAAATTAAATACACGGCAATCATGGCCTATAAGTCAGGAACAGGGAAAAACTGCATTTACCTATTCTGAGACTGTTGAGACTTCTTGGAGGAAGGAAATACTGCCAATTAATTTAGACTTTAATAAGTCAACGATATGCCAAAAAGAATAAAATGCCTAGGAATAAGCTTAACTAAGGAGGTGAAATACTTATATTTGAACACTACAAATCACTGACAAAAGCACTAAATAAGACACAAATAGAATGATATCCCATGTCCACAGATTACAAGAATTAATAATGTTAAAATGTCAACTCTACCCAAAGTGATGTACAGATTCAATGTGATCACTATCAAAATACCAATGGCACTTTTTACGAAAATAGAAAAAGCATTCTAAAATTCATATGCAATCACAAAAGATCAAAAGTAGCCAAACAGATCTTGAAAAAGAAGAAAAAAGCTGGCGGCATAAGAGCTCCTTATTTCAAGGTGCATTACAAAGCTACAATACTCAAAACAATATGGTACTTGCATGAAAACAGACATATAGAGCAATGGAATGGAATTGAGAGCCCAGAAATAAATCCACACATACATGGCCATCTGATCCTCGACAACGGTGTGAAGAATACACAACGGGGAAAGGACAGTCTCTTCAACAAATGGTGTTGAGAAAACTGGATATCCACAGAAGGTATAGTATTCAAACAATAACGAATAGGAAGTGGATGTGGATGTAGCTTTATTAACATCAGACACAATAAATGTCCATGCAAAAAGGATCATTAGAGGTAGTAACCACATGAGTGATATAGTAAGTCTAAATGTATCACCTTATAATACAGCCTTTAATATAAAAAGAAAAGTGGCAGAACTCAAGCAATTCTCACAAACAAGCAATTTATGCACAAACAGAAAGCAGAAATCCAAATGGCCAAATAAATGCTTGAAAAGGTGTTCAATCTCAATAGTAATCAAGGAGATAATTAAAATTATAATGACATACTGCTACATACCCACCAGAAGAGCCAACATTAAAAAGACTGAAAATAACACGTATTCATGAAGATGAGGAGCAACAGAAAATCTCATGTTGCTGGTAATGTACTTAAATTTTATTTAAATTGGTACAACCGCATTGAAAAGCCACTTGGAATTATCTGAAATTTGAGCCTAAAAATATATCCCGTGATTATGATGTCCTATGCTATCATTCAAAGAAAGATATTTTTGAGAGTGAAATGGGGCACTATGAATAATTATACCAGGACAACAGGTATTAACCAGAACTGAATTAAGCAAACCAGGATAGAGTCTCCCTATACATGACCCCACAATTTTCTCTTAAGTATATGTCCAACAGAAATGCATGTGCTTACACACAAAAAAACATTATTCAGAATAGCTAAAAACTGGAACAAACCCGATGTCTACTCACTGAAGAAGAATGTGGCATCTTTACCCCAAAACAACATAAAGAACAAAATATACCAACAGACAAGAATACTGTTGAACCTCAGAAACATAACATTGAGCCAAAAAAAAAAAAAAAAGACACAAAAGAATACATACGGTATAATTCCATTTATACAGAGTTCCAAAAAACAAACAACAAAAAAAGGAACACTATAGAGTTTAGGAATACAAATTTAGGTGGTAAAACTATAGAGAAAACTAAGGAAGTAATGACTATAAGTTTGAGGATAGAGGAATGAGTACCTGGAAGAGGGCACAGGGTGGCTTCTGGAAGACACGGTGGTCATCTCTTCATGTGAGCTGTATGATAGCTACATGTGAATATTTACATTGTGATCTTCATAAGCTATGTATTTCTTGCACTCTTCTGCATGTCTATCTATTATACTTTGCAACAAAAAGTTTAAAGAAAAAAAAAATACCAGGTGCTGAGCAAAGAAGTACAAAGTAGTCATGAATAGAGGCAGCCACGAATTGGTACAGAAGTACAGTCTTCAACCTGAACAGAGGCTTCTTGAACAAAAGTGATGTCTTAGCTCCAGTTTTGCCTTAAAAAGCAATTATAAAATGAATAGCATTTGTAAGACAAGAATCCCACCGGCAAGATGTACCTTGCAAGGCTGGAGCACTGGAGCACTGAGAAACTCCCCTGCCCCACGCCAAGGTTTTTTACCCAACAAATATATCAAAGGAACCTGCTTATAGTACAAACTAGCCCTTCAGACTGGAACCCCAAAACAATGCTAGAATGAGACATGGGTGTGCTTTTCCCATCTTTCTGAATTAACAGTTAAGACAAATCTTTCTTCTTGGGATATTGGCCAAACAAGACCAACCAAAAGAATTCAAAACAGGGATCCCCACCTCCATCAGCCTCAGACAAACCTCTGAAAGTGTTCCAAGAGATGGTCCTATCAATCTGTCATTTGCTAAGTAAAAAGGATAGATTTGATCGAAGTCCTGACTTTACGAGTTTTATTTGTCTGTTGCAGCAAGAGGTAAAATGTGCCAAATTCTTACTTCATTTTCACTCTAAGGTTTAAATATGAATAACCATTCATCTAAGCGTTGGACCACACTGTGTAGAACGACTTAAAGCCCAGGAATATGTCACTTGTGCTAATGGTTTCCGCTAGTCTGTGAGGAAATGTTACGTGTATCTTGCTGACCACTTTGGACTGATGAGAGCAAAGAAAAAAAAAAAAAAAAAAAAAGAAGAAGAAGAAGATATCTCCAAGGAAATTCACCTCTGTCCTTAAAATGCAGGGAATCAGCATGTTGAGAAGTTTAGAAATTTATTTCATTAGGGAATCTTCAAAAACCTACAAGGGAAATGTTCCCCCATTAAAAATCAAATTTGTACTCTCAGGGATCCAATCAAGAAATGCTTTCACTATAAAGGACATTAGTGTGACAACTGGCAACATGTGAATAAAGACTGCAGATGAAATAACACTTTTTTTAAAATTTTGATAACTGTACTATGGTTATGTAAAGTGAATCTCCTTGATTTCAGGAAAAACATACTGAAGTTTTGGGGTAAATGGACATCATATTTGCAACTTGCTCTCAAACAGTTCAGGAAAAAAAAAAACTTTATGTCTATAACAATCTACAGAAGAGAGAGGGAGTGAGCCAGGGAGGACAAATGTGGTAATATCAACATTTGGGAAATCTGAGTGAAGCGTATATGGAAATTCTTTGTCCTATTTTTGGTAACTTTTCTAGAAGCCTAAGTTTATCTCACAATAAAAAGCTAAAAATAAATGAGCTCATGGGCTTCCCTGGTGGCGCAGTGGTTGAGAGTCCGCCTGCCGATGCCGGGGACGCGGGTTCGTGCCCCGATCCGGGAAGATCCCACATGCCACGGAGCGGCTGGGCCCGTGAGCCGTGGCCGCTG
>RJWK010035592.1:0-22122 GCA_004363435.1 Platanista minor
TCACCTGTACCATTTCTAGATTCCACATATATGCGTTAATATATGATATTTGTTTTTCTCTTTCTGACTTGCTGTGTATGACAGTCTCTTGGTCCATCCATGTCTCTACAAATGACAGAATTTCATTCCTTTTTATAGCTGAGTAATATTCCATTGTATATATTTACGACACCTTCTTTATCCATTCGTCTGTTGATGGGCATTCAGGTTGCTTCCATGACCTGGCTATTGTAAATAGTGCTGAATTGAACGTTGGGGTGCATGTGGCTTTTTGAATTTATGGTTTTCTCTGGGTATATGCCCAGTACTGGGACTGCTGGGTCATATGGTAATTCTATTTTTAGTTTTTTGTGGAATGTCCATACTGTTCTCTGTAGTGGCTGTATCAACTTACATGCCAACAAACAGTGCAAGAAGGTTCCCTCTTCTCCATCCCGCTCCAGCATTTGTTGTTTGTAGATTTTCTGATGATGCTCATTCTAACCAGTGTGAGGTGATACCTCATTGTAGTTTTGATTTGCATTTCTCTAATACTTGGTGAAGTTGAGCAGCTTTTCATGTGCCTCTTGGCCATCTGTATGTCTTCTTTGGAGAAATGTCTATTTAGGTCTCCTGCCCATTTTTTGATTGGGTTGTTTCTTTTTTTGATATTGAGCTACATGAGCTACTTGTATATTTTGGAGATTAATCCTTTGTCCGTTGATTCATTTGCATGTATTATCTCCCATTCTGAGGGTTGTCTTTTTGTCTTGTTTATAGTGTCCTTTGCTTTGCAAAAGCTTTTAAGTTTCATTAGGTCCCATTTGTTTATTTTTGGTTTTATTTCCATTACTCTAGGAGATGGGTCAAAAAAGATCTTGCTGTGATTTATATCAAAGAGTGTTCTTCCTACGTGGGTCTCTTGTAGACAGCATATATATGGGTCTTGTTTTTGTATCCATTCATCAAACCTGTGTCTTTTGGTTGGAGCAATGAATCCATTCACATTTAAGGTAATTATCAATATATATGTTCCTATTACCATTTTCTTAATTGTTTTGGATTTCTTTTGTAGGTCCTTTTCCTCTCTTGTGTTTCCCACTTCAAGAAGTTCCTTTAGCATTTGCTGCAGAGCTGGTTTGGTGGTGCTGAATTCTCTTAGCTTTTGCTTGTCTGTAAAGCTTTTGATTTCTCCGTCGAATCTGAATGAGATCCTTGCCAGGTAGAGTAATCTTGGCTGTAGGTTCTTCCCTTTCATCACTTTTAGTATATTGTGCCACTCCCTTCTGGCTTGTAGAGTTTCTGCTGAGAAATCAGCTGTTAACCTTACGGGAGTTCCCTTGTATGTTATTTGTCATTTTTCCCTTGTTGCTTTTAATAATTATTCTTTGTCTTTAATTTTTGTCAGTTTGATTACTATGTGTCTTGGCATGTTTTTCCTTGGGTTTATCCTGCCTGGGACTCTCTGCACTTCCTGGACTTGGGTGGCTATTTCCTTTCCTATGTTAGGGAAGTTTTCATCTATATTCTCTTCAAATATTTTCTTGGGTCCTTTTCCTCTCTCTTCTCCTTTTGCGACCCTTATAATACGAATGTTTGTTTGTTTAATGTTGTCCCAGAGCTCTCTTAGGCTGTCTTCATTTCTTTTCATTCGTTTTTCTTTATTCTGTTCCATGGCAGTGAATTGTACCATTCTGTCTTCCAGGTCACTCATCCGTTCTTCTGCTTCAGTTATTCTGCTATTGATTCCCTGTAGTGTATTTTTCATTTCACTTGTTGTATTGTTCATCTCTGTTTGTTGGTTCTTTAATTCTTCTAGGTGTTTGTTCTTTAATTCTTCTAGGTCTTCGTTAAACATTTCTTGCCTCTTCTCGATCTTTGCCTCCATTCTTTATCCAAGGTCCTGGGTCATCTTCCCTATCACTATTCTGAATTCTTTTTCTGGGAGGTTGCCTATCTCCACTTCATTTAATCGTTTTTCTGGGGTTTTATCTCATTCCTTCACCGGGTACATATCCCTCTGCCTTTTTATTTTGTCTCTCTTTCTGGGAATGTGGTTTTTGTTCCACAGTCTGCAAGATTGTAGTTCTTCATGCTTCTGCTGTCTGCCCTCTTCATATTAGTTTTCTCCTCAGGTTGATAGCTAAGTTTAAGTTCTGCCAAGTATAATTTAGAAATTGTTTCCCGAAAATGATTGTGATGGTAAGAATAGATATCTCAGGCATTTTGATATTACAGCTCATCTGTAGAATGACTGACCCCAGATACAATAGTCCTGTTAAGCTTTATTGACAGACACTGGTCTTCATACTTTTAGAGGCAGTTTCTCATTTAAATAGATTTTGGAAGAAAAATCAGCCATTATTTAATCTTCTTAATATTTTTTCAAAAGTATATATGTATACGTATATATCTATGTAAATCTGTGTATATGTACTGGTTTCCTGTCATTGCTATAGCAGATACAATAAACTCTGTGGCTTAAAACAGAATAAATGGGGGCTTCCCTGGTGGCGCAGTGGTTGAGAGTCCACCTGCCGATGCAGGGGACACGGGTTCGTGCCCCGGTCTGGGAGGATCCCACATGCCGCATAGCGGCTGGGCCCGTGAGCCATGGATGGCCGCTGATCCTGCGCGTCCGGAGCCTGTCCTCCGCAACAGGAGAGGCCACAACAGTGAGAGGCCCGCGTACCATGAAAAAAAAAAAAAGAAACAGAATAAATGGAAATTTATTCTGTTACAGTTTGGGAGGGCAGATGTCTGAAATGAGTTTCACTGTGCCAAAACCAAGGTGTCAGTGGGGCCACTTCTCAATAGAGAAGCTCTAGGGGAGAATCTGTTTCTTTGCCTTTTCCAGCTTCTAAAGATGCCTTCCTTGCATTTTTTGCTCATGACCCCTTCCTCCATCTTCAAAACTAATTAACCACATCACCTTCTCCTCTTTTGTAATAAAATTTCCTTCTACTCCCCTCTTATAAGAACACCTGTGATTACAATTATGGCCCACATGGATAATCCAGGGCTGTCTCCCTCTCTCAGGGTCCTTAACTTAATCACACATATAAGGATTCTTTTGTCACCTAAGGTAGCATTACAGGTTACAGGATTAGGATGTGGATATCTTTTATGGCCCTAATGGAGTACAGAATACTGCCAAAAGTTACATAAAAACAAAATATGTTAGAAACAAGTACAGTTTGGAAAGAAGCTGTACAGGTTGATAATATAAGCAAGAGATCCTGCAGTTCCTCTGCTATATTCCAACATTTTGTATTGTTGACTGATATTTTCCATTCCTGACATAAACAGAACATTAATCTTCAGGTGTTTTTTCTGGTATACTTCATCTTCTATTCTTGTCTTTCCTTTCTTTATAAAGAAAATTACATGCTTAGTAATCTAAGGTCATTAGTTCATGAATCGGAACACAGATTTATATCTGATATTATAATTAATTTAGAAATAATTTGCATTTGATATTTGAACCTAGACACAGGTTCAGTTATGTGCTTTCTTACTCCTTTTAAGCCTTTTTGTCACCCTCTCCTTCAACTTTGTTATTCTCAGCACTAATGAAGAATTGATCGCTTTGCCACTGATGGTGTTATTCTAAGTTGTATGATGAAAGTTTTTAGGAGACAGTTCTAAAGGTTCCTTAATTCCTAGAAGATCATACATCTGTGAGCTAGATTATTTTTTTGTGTGTTTATTCAGTTTCATTCCAGTGTTTACATCTTACCCTGTAGGTTTGGAGAGAAAATTTCATTTGGTACTTCTAATATATGATATGGTCCAGTGACTTCTCGAGTTACCAATAAATAATGTCTTAACAAAGTAAACATGTATTTTGTTGCATAACTTATAAGCTAAATGTTTACATTTTCTTCCTTGAACTACAGAATACCAGAAGGCCCCATTGATCAGGGGCCAGCTTCAGGAAGGGTTCGTGCTTTAGAAGAGCAGCTTGTGAAGGCCAAAGAACAGATTGAAAATTATAAGAAACAAACTAGAAATGGTAGGTAATGATACATTGTTTTTTCTCTTCAGTATATTGCCATTAGCACAAATAATTGAACATTTCCTTTCATCAAAATGTTGGAGCTGATGCTCTCTATTCTTTGACTGCAGGTCTGGGGAAGGATCATGAAATCCTAAGAAGGAGGATTGAAAATGGAGCTAAAGAGCTCTGGTTTTTTCTACAAAGTGAGTTGAAGAAATTAAAGAATTTAGAAGGAAATGAACTCCAAAGACATGCAGATGAATTTCTGTCAGATTTGGGACATCATGAAAGGTACTACATTTACATTTCATTTGGGGTTTAGTAAAGATTATAAACTAAGAATGGGAAATGGGAACTTTTGTTAATTTCCCTGCTGAATGGTAAGTGATACCTACCATGTTTAGAAGCAGTAGAGTACCTCAGGGCTCAGTGGACAATAATTGCCAAATGTAGTTCATCACCAGAAAATACTATTTTAAATGAATTTCTAGAAATCTTTATACCCTAAATAAACTCAGAACATAATGATGTCAGCCAACAATGCATTAAAATATCTTCTTTAAACTTCCTTATTATGCAACCAATATTTGAAGTGATGTGTACAGTTTTACATTACCGTACATTCATTGGAACTCATACTGAGGCTGCCAGTTATGTTTCAGACTGAAGCATTGAAAACTTTAAAATAGCAACTTTTTAGGGCTTCTAGTGAAAGGGTAATAAGTTTTTGATAAAAAGGAGCATTCTGTTAATTGCTCTCGCATTTAGTTGCTAGAAAGAAGAACCTGAAATCTGCCTAGTTAAATTTGTTTCTCTTGTTTGCACATTTCTGAAAATATGGAATTTATCCTCCATAGGGAAGGACACATTTCGGTGCTGGTGTGTTCATGCAGAACAAAATGTATCTGAGAATCATTATAGATATATAAAACCTGTCCTTAGGCCTATTATTTATGCAAATCTGTATTCCCAGGAGGATTCTGATAGCAATCACTGTCTCATTAGTGAACAATAGAAGAAAACTTGTTGTATTAACACAACCTACCACTATGAAGAGGAAAAGAATTACCCACAACCAACAGATTCATATATATTAACATCATCAGCAATATTGTAGTGATTTTGAAATATTGCTCGGCTGTTTTAAGTGAAATTACAAATAAAATCTGTTAGTTTATTGGAATCATTTTAGCATTAGTGAATCTACAGCAATAAGATAGCATAAATTTCAAGGGGCATTGACTTATTAGGTCACAGATTTGGCAGTCCCTTTGAAATTTTTAGCTTAGCTTGCAATCAAGCCATACTTAGACCACTAGACCAAATACTGACTAATTCTGTTCTTAATGCTTCTGTACCCTAAGCTGATTCTAGGCATCAAAGTTATGTTATTTGGAACTGTGTGCTTGTGTGCTTTGCTTATTGCAGTTTTATGGGAAAGTGTAGATCTGAAGAGGATTTGAGTTGGGAAGCCGATACGGTATTTAAAGGATAATTTTGGCTCTTGACTACTGATAGAATGTTTAATTTTAAAGTTTGAGTGATTTAATTACTTGAGTATTTCATTGTTTGGTCTCTTCCAAATTAAAATAATTACTTATAAATTATTTTGTGCATATATTTTGTGACTATATGTAGAAATTGGAAAACATGTACAAATGAAAAATGTTGGGCCCTGAAACGTTGATGTAAATCAATGTTAAGTTTTTTGTGAGTTCTGGTTTAAATACATTATGTTTCTTGACACTACCTTTTAGCAAATGTTAAATAATAATATTTCACTGAAAACAAAAAAGGAAAGGTACCCAAAATATCCAAGTCGGTTTCTTTTGCTGTCTTAAGCAGAAATTATAATGAATTTGGGATACAACTTCGCAGGGTAGTAATTTAACTCCAGGCAGCCAGATTAGAATGCAGTGATACAAATAATGAGCAGAGGACAACCAAACATTAGAGAAATAACCTTTAAAGTAATGAATGTACAAATAGAGAGGATTTGTATGTATGTAGAATATGCCGTCTTACTGGTAATTTCTAAGGTAAGTGTAAGAATTAAAATTAAAACAGACTTTTGTTTGTCTCTCATGATTTTTACAGTACACAAAACTCCCCATTTTCTTTTTACACTTGCCCAAATCATAGTGTACAAGTTGTCTCTGGACTGAAAGTCTGTATTCTCTGAAGAATCAGAGGTTGAGTCTATCAGTTTTCTTGTTCAGATTTCCCTTTGAATCAATCACTCATCATTTTTTGGTTTAGAAAGACATCAGTTATAGAGAAGTAACTTATGGGCTTTTGTTTCTTCAGAAGGGGTTTCTTTCTATCTTAGAACTTTGTTCTGATAGAAACACTGATCCTCCTTTTTTTCCTTTCTAAATCAACTTTATTGTGGCATAATTTATTTACAGTATAATGTACATGTTTCAGTCTGTAGTTCTGTGAGTTTTGACACATGCTCATAGTTTTGTAACCACCACTGCAGTCCAGATGCAGAACACTGCTACCACCCCAAGAAACTTCCTTCTGCCTCTTTAGAGTCAGCACCGCCCCACCCCCACACCAGTCCCTTGCAGTCACCCAATCTGTCTCCTGCCCCAATAATCTTACCTTTTCCAGAATTTTATGTAAATGCAATCACACTATGTAGTTTTTTGAGTGTGGTTTCTTTTACTTGGTATAATGCATTTGAGATTCACCCATGTTGTTTTGTGTATGGGTAGTTCATTCCTCTTTATTGCTAAGTAATATTCCCTTGTATGGACCTACCACAGTTGGTTTATCCATTCACCAGTCGAAGCACATTTGGGTTTTCAATTTTTTGGCGATTATGTATATATAAAGCTACTATAGACGTTAACATACACATTTTTTGTGGAAACATGTTTTCACTTCTTTTGGATTAATATGTAGGAGTGGGTTTGATGGGTAATGTATGGCAGTTCCTTAGGAACTGGGCTGCACAGCAGGAGGTGAGCGGCAGGCGAGCAAGCAAAGCTTCATCTGCCTCTCCCCATCGCTCGCATTACTGCCTGAACCGCCCTCCCCCCGACCCTGTCTGTGGACATTGTCTTCCATGAAACCGGTCCCTGGTGCCAAAAAGGTTGGGGACTGCTGATGTATGGAGTGAATGTTTAATTCCGTAAGACATCGCCAAAGGGTAGTAGTATTTTGTATTCTCATCAGCAGTGTGTAAGAGTTCAAGTTGCTGTGTATCCTTGTTGCACTTGGTATTGTCAATTTTTACATTTTCCTCCTACCATTCTAGCAGGAGTGTAGTGGTATATCATAATGGTTTTAATTTGCAATTCCTTACTAATGATATTGAGCATCTTTTAATGTGCTTAATTGCCATCCATATATCATCCTTGGTCAAGTGTCTTTTCCAAATCACATGCTTAATTTGGGGGGAATTTTTTTTTCTTTTTATTGAGCTAAAAGCATTCTTCATTTATTCTGGATACAAGTCTTACTGATGCATTTTAGAAAGCTCATTCTGAGAGCCGTGTGAAGGAAAGTCTGTTGTCAGGAAATGAGAAAGATTTTACAGAAGTCCAAGTAAGTGATAATGAGCTTCTGGACCTGGGTAGTTGGTAGTAGGAATAGAAAGGGATAAATGCGTGAAAAATAGAAGCTGCGGGACTTGGTAACTGATCCAATATAGGGAGATGGGGGACTCAAAAGTAATTGAGGACTTGTAATTTCCTGGGAGGACAGCTTTCATACATAAATGGACATCATTGTTTCTTTTGTAGTAATTTGGCTTTTTTCCCTGACAAAGTGTAATCTCCTGAGGACTGGAACTCTAACTTCAGTTTCTTCTCTACCCTGCAGTACTAAGCACTCATTATTTAGTTAGTGTTCAGTAAGTTATGTCTTTTTTATTTGCTGGGGAGGCATGTATGTACATTCTTTGATTATTTCACATTCTACTTTGTACCTCCTTGTAAAAATAATCCTGTTCCATTGAAAGATTTATGAATGTTATGCAACTAAAGAAAATTAAATAATTGAGGTAAGAATATTGTCCTGTAATTGAGAATCCCAAAAGGTATGAAGGGCAAGTTATAGGAGTAAAGTCATCTACCTCTGAATAAAACTGGAAGCTCCAGTTAATTTTAACAGTGGATTCTGCAAAACAGAGAGTATCCGTTAGAAGTCAAGGATATATAGGGAAGGAAATGGGCTGATAGGAAACATGGTGGGACTGGAAGAAAACCTGACATAGAAGGATTTTTGTACTCAGTGCCCTTGACTTCATGTTTGATTTGCTTTGGAGGATTTAAGTGATTCCTGTATCTAAAAGTAGTCTTGAGACTTCAGTTATACATAAATCACTAAAAATAAAACTCTCATAGTGTTTCTGATTTGGAGTGTAATTCTGATTCTAAGCAATGAAATATGGACTTTGTTTTAATTGAATGTGAATGATAAAAAATAGTGTTGCTTACCAAATGCATCTAATCGTTTGTTTACATTTCATGGACTGTTTGCTCAGTAGTTTCTTAAATGCATCTAAAAATTTGTTAAAATCGAGGGAAAAAACCCCACTTTGCCTCATCATAAACTTATTAAGGTTGTTAGAGTCGTAGAACTGGTTTAGATCTTATGTCTTATTCCACGGTGCTACTCTCCTTGCAAGGAGAGGAGAAAGAGTAAAGTGAATATGGAATATTCTTTTCTTTTGATGACCCTGAGCTCTTGGAATCAATCTATCTACTTGCTTTACTGACAAAACTGGGACTTCAGTTTAATATTGAAAAGGAAAAAAAAAGTATCCTTACTTTTTATACATCTTTCATACTCAGCTTTTATTGCCTCTTAGACTTTTATAGCTTAATGTGGTAAGTAAAACTGCCTATCTTTCATCTTAATTCTTCAAAAGGTAATGCACCATACCTAAAGTATATAAATCAGAAATCCTTTTATATATGTTTATTAGTGTATATTAGATTTCTTTTTACATGTGTGAACAATTGAGTGGTTTATTGCACTGTTATTATGGAAGGTATATTTTACCTAGGTCAATTTTAGGAGCAGAACTCTTATTTATTTTCTAAATAAATTTCCTAGAACCCTAATATAAAAAACTAAATGTTGAGTAAATCACAAATATTGCTAATGTCCTCAATTGTCATACTGAGTAGAAAAATTTAGTTTCCAAACATTTTAACTTGTAAAGTCATGGTCATAGATATTATTGAAGATATTTGAAGTTCAGTACTTATCATCTGATAAATAGAGGCATATCTCACAACAGTCTCTTCTCAACACATAGGTAAATTAGAAAGTAGGGAAGCCAAAAGTGCTCTGTCCTAAATTGTTAAGAAATTTTGTGTGTCATTGTTGTTACTGTAGTGGTTTTCAAACTTCAGCAAGGCATCAAGAGCACCTGGAGAGCTTCTTAAAATACAGATTGCTAAATCCCATCCTCAGAATTCCTGATTCGGTAGGTCTGGAGTGAGGCCCGAGAATTTCCATTTCTAACACATTCATAAGTGATGTTGAAGTTGCTGGTGTTTGAGAACTAAGGCTCTACGGAATCCCTGGTTCTCCTTCTGCGTTCACCACTGATAGAGGTTGTCTAGGTTTCTTGGACAAAAATCACATTTCTCTGTAGATTAGTGGACCTATCTGTAAACTGTGGGGAAAGACTCTTCTTTTGCTCCCCACTTGATGCTGTTCCTTTTAGTGAGGGGACCATGTTTCTTTTCTAGAATGTGGCTCCCACTGTTCATTACTCAAAATACCTGTCATTAATGCAGCTTGGATGCCAGATATCATACTTGATATGGGATTCAGCTCACCTGAGATTTTTAGCAAAATGCTATTGACCTGATTAGCCTGTTACTTGAGAGCTAGTATCTAGTAGAGCTTGATCCCTGCCTGCTGCTACAGTTGGGTGATTAACTGCCTGTTAATTAGTAATATTCTTTGTCTTTTAGAAGGTTTTTTAAGAATTTATAGGGGCTGATGGTATAATAAATAAATACAGAGTAGCATATTATTATTACCTGCTGTATTGATCTCAAGCATTAGTATTATTTGACTTTTCAGTTGATGATTTCATTCTACTGATTGTATGTGACCACACTTCTTAGTAATACAGTCACATTTACCTGGTGCTTTTGATATCATTGATCATGATTTAACCCTGGCCTGTCTCTTTGAAATAGCAAGAGGGAAATCAGCAATTGAGAGTGATTATTTTTGTCATTATGGTTTTATTATTTATGTAGTAGTTGTAGGCTCAGTGCTTGGATTTACAGCCTCATAGATTAGGCCCTCAACCTCTGAGGGTGTCATGGAAAGTTTGTCTTACCACGCTTTTTGGTTGTCCAGAGATACATTTAACTTAATCATTGTTGCTTTGGCTCTTTTTGTCATCTTTATGGTGCCAAACACCAGTTTATGAAATAGTTACTGGAGTTGCTTCTTCCTTATTTTAAATTATATTAATTATTAAGGGACAGGAGGGCTCACAGGACTGATGAGCTATTTCTCAATTAAGTTGACTGAAACTATTGAGAAACAATCTAGTAAAGTAGCAATCTCATCACTCCTGACTGGTTTGCATCATCTCATTATCAGTTGTATGTAAAGCAGCTTTGCTAAGACTGAGATCAGCTGTGTTTCCAAAATGATGAATGATACTTATGGCTAATTAAGCTGATTGGCTTTTTGCTACTGTGTGTAGGGGACTATGTAACAAAAGCACTTCAAATCAGATAAGGGGTACAATATCTGACTGGTTATAGGGCAAGATTGGTAGGTTAATAGCTTATGGATCTATTTGATCAGAATTGCTGGTCATAACCATTGTGGTCCAGTAGCTTGTGTTTTCACTCTCTTTATAAGGTAGACTCTACTCAACTGTCTTTGAAAGGTCCAAGAATTGAAATTTTCACTCTTGAATAGTTTTGTGAACCTTCAAATCTATTATTCTTTGTTTTTTGTTTCATTACATACACACTTAATTTCTTTGATGTGTGATTTAATTGATTACTATATTAAGCTGGAATGTAGATACTCATTCTCCAGCTTTTAATTCCTTTGGACAAAATGTTTTTGTATGATTGTTTTTCTACTAAGGAATCCAGGCTTATTTTTAAGTGGTACTAGAACATTTCTCTTAATATCCTTGGACAAAGGGAGACATTGTCATAAGAAGTGGTCCTTATTCTGCTTATCACTTAGTTTCTATCAGCCAGATTGCGATTCTCCATCTTGTGTAAGGGAACATTCTCCCCTAAAATAAAATTTGCACTGGGAGGAGAACCTGCAGGTGGAAAAGTGTGTCTCATCTTGTGGCCCTAGTTCTGTTTTGCCTGCCCCCACCTTACATCTCCTTGGGTGTGGTTTCCAAACTCAAGAATTATTTTGACATTAAAAATAACTACTTACTAAGGATTTCCTACATGTCAGTCACTGTGATAAAGGCTCTTCATTCATTATCTTATTTTGTCAACATAGTAATATTGATAGCCTCCTCAGTTTACAAATAAAGTTATACTCAGACCTAGAGAATTTAGATAGCTTACACAAGTAAGTGGCAGAGCTGTTATATTCTAAAATCTTTTCTCTTAATTGCTAAATACTTCTCTGAGCTTTATTTTTCTCTTCTACACGTGGAGATATAATTGTTGTATTACAGCATTGTGATGATTAAATGTGGGAAAATATATAAAACACTTTCCACAGTCACTGACACATTGTGGGTTCTGGTAGACTCTAGTCAGACCTGCACAAGGGAAGTCCTGTAAGAGGATATAAATAGAAAATTCTTAGATCCTCCAAGGAAGGCACAGGTAAGGGGAGATTGTCACACTGCTCAATAGGAAGATCTGGAACCTAAACATAAGCCTAGTGGACATCACTCACCAAATAGCATAATTATTGCCATATGTGGTAGTAGGAGCTGTTTTTGTTGTTGCCCTTCTGGACTCCTCTCCACCCATGTGAGCTGTCAGAATGGCGGTATTCTAAAATTCCCGCTGAGACAACATGGGAGGCAGTGGGAGCATTGTCTGCCTATCTGTCTCCTGGTCACATTTTTATCCTTTGCACTGCTTACTTCTGCCCCAGGAGCAAACCAAAGTATTGCCCTTGATCCATATTTACCTATGGATTAGGCTCTGTGGTGGAGCCTGCCTTAGTCACATTTACTTTAATAAATGTCAGTTCCTTCACCTTGGGCTTTTCTTCCTTGAATTATATCTGCTCTGTGCTGGCCCTCAGGGAGAATTTCCCTCTTCAACATTTTGAATCAGGTATAAGCAAAATACTCTCCTTGTGGTTCTTCACCGGCATAATTGAGACAGACTAGAACATTTAAAAAGAGTTTTGCAAATATTAAGGTATAAAAATAGGAAAACTAACAGAAAATACAAAGAATATAAATGTAGCCCAGTTTTTGAAGAAGAGGTGTTGATGCCTGTCATAGCTGGCTTTCTCTTAGAGTCACGGATGTTGGTCTAGTCTGTCACCTATCTTCAGGCATGTGTCTTCTACCCTCAAATGACTAGCACTATTCTGCTGGTACTTTGCCTGGGTTTGTATTTCCCAGGCTTTAATACCTCAGGCCTTTAGATTCACCACCCACATCCTAGATTTTTTGGTATCTTCATAGTCAAAACCAAGACATCCAGATTACCAGCTTGAGGGATACCTCTAAGAGATTTGATTTGAGAATGGAGTCACTGAAAATCCAGAATTTCTGTATGTAGAAAGGTTTTCAGGCACCATGTTTCCCAATAATGGGCCACAACTGAAACTTTCTGTTTGATTATCCTCATGTCTTTGGCTAAAAGGTGACAAATTTTGCAGGACGGTAAAGTCTAAACATTATTGGATTAGCAAAGAACTACAGCTGACCCTTGAAAAATGCAGGGGTTAGGGGCACGAATCCACTGCACAGTAAAAAAATCCACGTATAACTTTTGTCTTCACAAAAACTTAACTACTAGTAGCCTACTGTTAACCAGAAACCTTACTGATAACATAAACAGTCGATTAACACATATTTTGTATGTTATATGTATTATATACTGTAGTCTTAAAATAAGCTAGAGAAAAGGAAATGTTATTAAGGAAACCATAAAAAAGAGAAAATACATTTACAGCACTGTACTATCTTTATTGATACTGGAAGTTTATGTCCTCTGTTTACAAGATGAATTGCCTGTCAGTACCTACATCTATATTGTCTTATATGATACAAAACACTGAAGATATTATATGTATTACTAACATTAGAAAACAAAAATGAAAAGGTAACATGAAAAAAATTCATTTATGTGCAGCTGTAACAATACATGCATTATACCTATAACAGCAATGATTGCTTTAAAGGAGGTAGTGTAATCAATATGATTTCTTCATGGTAGCCTAGCCTATACACTAATAAATGAATTGTTTTAAAATGTTAATGGCATACAGTTTTACAGTCATATTCATAATACAGTATTGGAAATATAGTTAAATTTAAAAAAAACACTTACCTATGATGGTCGGCTGATATGCAGTTTCTCCAGTTATGAGGAAGGCATACTGTATGGTAATGTAATTCTTTGAAAGCAAAGTTATAAAACAGTAAGAAAACTAACACATTATTAATTTTATATTAAATTATAGAATTTAATGCCTTTATGCCTATGTAAGGATAGACCGGTATCTACATATATTTTATACATTCATGATATACCTAACTTTTTCTTATTTTTTTCAATATTTCTAGACTATGCAGTTCATCTGTGAGTTTCTTTAAATTGTCTCAAATCTCAAAAAATTTTTCCGATATTTATTGAAAAAATTTGCATGTAACTGGACTCGCACAGTTCAAACGGTGTTGTTCAAGGGTCAGCTGTAGGTTGAATTTAAAGTCATTTCCTGGGCTTGTCTTCCTTACATGGTCTCCAGTGGGGAGGCCAAGAAGAAAAGTTTTACAAAGGAAGCTTAATTTTAGTTGACTATTGGAATAGAGTGACTTATACTGTGACTCTGACTGCATTGTCATAAAAAATTAGTGTACTTCTTTTGGTCTTTGGTCTTCTAGTTATAAAGTGGTTATTCCACTTTCTTGACAGATATTGGGATAAATATAAATAACTGATTGCTAAGACTTAGTAGTGATGTAGCTTGGTAAAAACAATCACTTTTATGTTTTCTAATTTATTAAAATATACAGAGATCAGCTTTCATTCCCAGTGGTAAAGTGATGCCTTGATTACTGTGACATGAAAGCATAAACCATGCCATTTTATATATTTCAAAGAATTTTCCCCTCTAAACTACACCTAATGTAGTTTTTTGCCTGCTTTGGGCTATATATACTGATGGTCATGGAATGTAGTGCTATTTGTCTGTGTGTGTGTATCTTTAATTTAATGTAATGCCATGCAGAGCATATTGAATTTCCTTTATTCCTTCAACGGGCAGTTGCTGATAGACTGGTTATTTATCCCACTGTACTGCATCTCCAGAAACAATACTGCTATTTAAAGTTGAGACTTTCAACAAGTTTTGTGATCACTCCTATCTGATGGGTAGGAAAAAGCAAATGACCATGTTTGGATATGATGAAACCTATGAAATGTGAAAAATAATGGGTGTGATGAGAGTAATGGAAAAGAGGCCTATAAAACTGAGAAAATAATTTAAATAAACTTCAGCTTAGCCCTGTAACACCATTATAAGGAAAGACATCTCCTGTGTTCCCATGATCAACTCACACAATTTCATGAGTGGTAACTTTTCCCACAGCAACTATAAAATAATACCATAGGCTACATAATAGCCCATAGGGGCCTCAGTTTCATAATCTGAAAAAAACTTGAACCTCTGTTCAGTGTGTAAGACTGAAAGTTAGTTTCTTAAAGGAGGCAGTAAGTTGTAGATATGGTTTTTCCAACTAAAATTACTCTTTTTCATGAAAGAAATGTTTTGAATCTTAGGTGGGAATAATACATATAAAAACAGATAAAGCATCACATATTAGACTCTTGTCCTATTTTAAAAGGGTAAACATGGAAATAGTCAAGCTGTGAAGTGTCCTGTGCATGGATAAGGTTGACACATTGAACAAATGCCTGAAATGCTTCACAGATGACGCTTTTATCCCAAACCATTGTATAAAGCTGTTCCACTATTAGTTGGGTGAATATTCTAAACAGTGGCTATGATTTTGAATTTTTATTTGCATATTATTAATAGTTTTGTTTTATTCAAAGGGGCTATTATCAGGTATTCTCTGTTAATCGTATGTAGTTCTGATGATTTTCTATGATAGTAAATAAGACTTGAATTATTTTTCCAGTGGGCTTCCATTGCTTTGCTCCTAAATGGTTTATCATCTAGTTAAGAACCAGAAATAGAAGAGAACTGAGACTACGTCATGTACTCCTAGATAAATCACTGTTGTTGAGGGCTGGTTTCATCATCTGTTAAATGAGTCCTCACTGATCAATCCCTTTCTTCAGGGTGCTATAAGGCACTGAGTATTGGGTCATTTTTCTGACTGGCTGTCAGTCCCACATATCACTGTCACCCTCATACCCAATGGCTCTTTCCTCTTAGTTGTGGAATTATTAGTAGGTACTCTTCAGACACAAGGTAAAAGTTCTAAAGCAACTCTCTGAGGCATTCTAGCATAAATAGCAATGTCTTAGTCAGTTTGGGCTACTATGACAAAAAAGTATCATGGACTGCGTGGCTTGTAAACAAGAGAAATTTACTTCTCACAATTCTGGAAGGTGAGAAGTTCAAGATCAAGGTGCTGGCAGATTTGGTGTCTGATGAGTGCCCTCTTTCTGCTCCATAGACAGTGCCTTCTCACTGTGCCCTCTTGTACAGTAGAAGGGGCTAGAGAGCTCTGTGGGGTCTGTTTTACAAGAGCACTAATCTCATTCATAAGGCTCCACCCTCATGATTTAAGCACTTCCCACACGCCCCACATTTGAATACCATCACACTGGGCATTAAGTTTCAATGGATGCGTTTGGGGGAGACACAGATGTTAAGTCTGTAGCAAGCAGCCACCACATATACTACTTTGTTTGTATTATCACTAATCCTTTTTCAAAAACTGTGTGGAAGGTTTTATAATACTTATTTTAAAGTGAAGAAACTATGTCTCAGAGATGTCAAAATAACTTTCCTAGGACACAAAGCTGGTAAGAGTTAGATCCCAAACTGAAAGATAGATCTGTCTGGCTCTCAAAGCTCTTTTCCCTCTGATTCAAAATCTTTCTGAATTTGTGTATTTACAATGAACAGAGTCCACATTTTTGTACTCCAGACCCCTTACTTTGATATTTGTTAGTGCATAACATTTTGATTGTTGTACGTATAACATACAAAATATGTGTTAATTCTGTTTATGTTATCAATAAGGTTTCCGGTCAACAGTAGGCTATTAGTAGTTGAGTTTTGGGGGATTCAAAAGTGATATGCAGATTTTCAACTCTGTGGGGGGTTCGGCACCCCTAACCCCTGAGTTGTTCAAGGGACAGCTGTATACTTTCTGATAAATAGAAATAAATTTCTAACTTTATAATTTTCACAAGCAAATAACACATACTTATAAGCATTCCCTGAACAGAAGAGTTAATATAAAGTGCAGAGAAGGGGTAAAGCTGGAGTTATTGCTAGTTAAGGATTATTCCCAGAAATTCTCTAGCACAAAATTGGATTTGTGAAAGGTAAAAATTTTCAATATTATCTCATCTAAAATTCTTGAAAATTTTTTGCCACTTTTTCATTCAGTTATCTATTCAGAGATATATACTGAACGTTTTCTTTGTGATCCGCACTGTTCTAAATGCTGGTTTGGGAGCAGGGAGGGGAGTTTGAAAAATACCCTGCTGCCATAGAGCTTAAATTCTAGTAGGGGGAGAAAGATAATAAAATAAAGAAGTAAATATATATATTAGAAGATGATAGTTGCTTAGAGAAAAATAAAGCAGGGAAAGAGGAGAAGGAAAAGCAAGGGATGGGATGGTGACTGGATGCTGAATTTTTAAGTGAGATAGTCTGGATAGCCTTTTGGGGAAGGTGACATATGAGCAAAATTTTGAAGGACATTTGGGTGAGCCACGTGGATGGGTATCTGGGAAACCAGCATTCCAGGGGAAGGAGGAGCAAATGCAAAGGTCCTAAAGTAGGAACATGGCTGACACGTTCAGGGGTTAGTAACAAGACTGTGTGAAATAGAGTAAACAAGGAGGACAGTAGTAGAAGATGAGATCAAAGAGGTAAGGGAGGAGGAGGAGCTTCAAGAGGGTGCAGGAGTAAGATGCGGAGATCACCTTCCTCCCCACAGATACATCAGAAATACATCTACGCGTGGAACAACTCCTACAGAACACCTACTGAACGCTGGCAGAAGACCTCAGACCTCCCAAAAGGCAAGAAACTCCCCACATACCTGGGTAGGGCAAACAAAAAAAAAAAAGAAAAAACAGAGACAGAGGGATAGGGACGGGACCGGCACCAGTGGGAGGGAGCTGTGAAGGAGGAAAGGTGTCCACACACTGAGAAGCCCCTTCGCTGGCGGAGACTGCGGGTGGCAGAGGGGGGAAGCTTCGGAGCCGCGGAGGAGAGCGCAGCAACAGGGGCGAGGAGGGCAAAGCGGAGAGATTCCCGCACGGGAGATCGGCACCGACCGGCACTCACCAGCCCGAGAGGCATGTCTGCTCCCCCCGCCAGTGGGCGGGGCTGGGAGCTGAGGCTCGGGCTTCGGTTGGAGCGCAGGGAGAGGACTGGGGTTGGCGGCGTGAACACAGCCTGAAGGGGGTTAGTGCGCCACGGCTAGGGCTAGCCGGGAGGGAGTCCGGGAAAAAGTCTGGAGCTGCCGAAGAGGCAAGAGACTTTTTCTTCCCTCTTTGTTTCCTGATACACGAGGAGAGGGGATTAAGAACGCTGCTTAAAGGAGCTCCAGAAACAGGCGCAAGCGGCGGCTATCAGCGTGGACACCAGGGACGGGCATGAGATGCTAAGGCTGCTGCTACCGCCACCAAGAAGCCTGTGTGCAAGCACAGGTCACTATCCACACCTCCCCTCCCAGGAGCCTGTCCAGCCCGCCACGGTCAGGGTCCCTTGATCCAGGGACAACTTCCCCGGGAGAACGCACGATGTGCCTCAGGCTGGTGCAACATCACGCCAGCCTCTGCCACCACAGGCTCGGCTCGCATTCCGTACCCCTCCCTCCCCCCAGCCTGAGTGAGCCAGAGCCCCAAATCAGCTGCTCCTTTAACCCCGTCCTGTCTGAGCAAGGAACAGGCGCTCTGAGGCAACCTACACCCAGAGGCGGGTCCAAATCCAAAGCTGAACCCCAGGAGCTGTGCGAACAAAAAAGAGAAAGGGAAATCTCTCCCAGCAGCCTCAGGAACAGCGGATTAAATCTCCACGATCAACTTGATGTACCGTGCATCTGTGGAATACCTGAGTAGACAACAAATCATCCCAAATTGAGGAGGTGGACTTTGGGAGCAACTATATATATAGTTTTTTTCCCTTTTTCTCTTTTTGTGAGTGTGTATGTGTATGCTTCTCTGTGTGATTTTCTCTTTATAGCTGTGCTTTTACCATTTGTCCTAGGGTTCCATCTGTCTGTTTTTGTTTTTGTTTTTTTTTCTTTTAGTATAGTTTTTAGCGCTTGTTATCATTGGTGGATTTGGTTTTCTGGTTTGGTTTCTCTCTTCTTTCTTTCCTTCTTTTTTTTTTAAATTTTTTATTTAAATTTTTTTTAAATTTTTAAATAACTTTTTAATTTTATTGTATTTTATCTTCTTCTTTCTTTCTTTTCAACCTTTTATTCTGAGTCGTATGGATGACAGGCTCTTGGTGCTTCAGCCAGGCGTCGGGGCTGTGCCTCTGAGGTGGGAGAGCCAAGTTCAGGACATTGGTCCTCACGAGACCTCCCAGGTCCACGTAATATCAAACAGCGAAAGCTCTCCCACAGATCTCCATCTCAACGCCAAGACCCAGCTCCACTCAACGACCAGCAAGCTACAGTGCTGCACACCCTGTGCCAAACAACTAGCAGGACAGGAACACAGCTCCACCCATTAGCAGAGAGGCTGCCTAAAATTATAATAAGGCCACAGACACCCCAAAACACACCACCAGATGTGGACCTGCCCACCAGAAAGACAACATCCAGCCTCACCCACCAGAACACAGGCACTAGTCCCCTCCACGAGGAAACCTACATTACTCAACTGAACCAACCTTAGCCACTGGGGACAGACACCAAAAACAAAGGGAACTAAGAACCTGCAGCCTGCGAAAAGGAGATTCCAAACACAGTAAGTTAAGCGAAATGAGAAGACACAGAAACACACAGCAGATGAAGGAGCAAGGTAAAAACCCACCAGACCTAACAAATGAAGAGGAAATAGGCAGTCTACCTGAAAAAGAATTCAGAATAATGGTAGTAAAGATGATCCAAAATCTTGGCAATAGAATGGAGAAAATACAAGAAACATTTATAAAGGACCTAGAAGAACTAAAGAGCAAACAAACAGTGATGAACAACACAATAAATGAAATTAAAAACACTCTAGAAGGGATCAATAGCAGAATAATTGAGGGAGAAGAACGGATAAGTGACCTGGAAGATAAAATAGTAGAAATAACTACTGCAGAGCAGAATAAAGAAAAAAAAAAAAAAGAAAAGAATTGAGGACAGTCTCAGAGACCTCTGGGGCAACAATAAATGCACCAACATTCAAACTGTAGGCGTCCCAGAAGAAGAAGAAGAGAAAAAGAAAGGGACTGAGAAGATATTTGTAGAGATTATAGTTGAAAAATTCCCTAATATGGGAAAGGAAATAGTTAATCAAGTCCAGGAAGCAAAGAGAGTCCCATACAGGATAAGTTCAGAGAAACATGCCAAGACTCATATTAATCAAACTATCAAAAATTAAATACAAAGAAAAAATATCAAAAGCAGCAAGGGAAAAGCAACAAGTAACATACAAGGGAATCCCCATAAGGTTAACAGCTGATCTTTCAGCAGAAACTCTGCAAGCCAGAAGGGAGTGGCAAGACATATTTAAAGTGATGAAGAGGAAAAACCTACAACCAAGATTACTCTACCCAGCAAGGATCTCATTCCGATCCGACAGAGAAATTATTAAAACCTTTACAGACAAGCAAAAGTTAAGAGAATTCAGCACCACCAAACCAGCTTTACAACAAATGCTAAAGGAACTTCTCTGTCTAGGAAACACAAGAGAAGGAAAAGACCTACAATAACAAACCCAAAACAATTCAGAAAATGGGAATAGGAACATACATATCGATAATTACCTTAAATGTAAATGGATTAAATGCTCCAACCAAAAGACATAGACTGGCTGAATGGATCCAAAACATGACCTGTATTGTATGCTGTCTACAAGACACCCACTTCAGACCTAGGGACACATACAGACTGAAAGTAAGGGGATGGAAAAAGATATTCCCTGCAAGTGGAAATCAAAAGAAAGCAGAGTAGTAATTCTCATATCAGACAAAACAGACTTTCAAACAAATACTATTACAAGAGACAAAGAAGGACACTACATAATGATCAAGGGATCAATCCAAGAAGAAGATATAACAATTGTAAATATTTATGCACCCAACATAGGAGCACCTCAATACACAAGGCAAATACTAACAGCCGTAAAAGGGGAAATCGACAGTAACACAATCATCGTAGGGGACTTTAACACCCCACTTTCACCAATGGACAGATCATCCAAAATGAAAATAAATAAGGAAACACAAGCTTTAAAAGACACATGAAACAACATGGACTTAATTGATATTTATGGGACATTCCATCCAAAAACAACACAATACACTTTCTTCTCAGGTGCTCATGGAATCTTCTCCAGGATAGATCATATCTTGGGTCACAAATCAAGCCTTGGTAAATTTAAGAAAATTGAAATCGTATCAAGTATCTTTCCTGACCAGAGCTCTATGACACTAGGTATCAACTGCAGGAAAAAATCTGTAAAAAAATACAAACTTATGGGGGCTAAACAATACACTACTTACTAACGAAGAAATCAAAGAGGAAATCAAAAAATGCCTAGAAACAAGTGACAACGAAACCACAACGGCCCAAAACCTATGGGATGCAGCAAAATCAGTTCTAAGAGGGAAATTTAGAGCAATACAATCCTACCTTAAGAAAAAAGAAGCATCTCAAATAAACAACCTAACCTTACACCTAAAGCAATTAGAGAAAGATGCACAAAAAAGCCCGAAAGTTAGCAGAAGGAAAGAAATCATAAAGATCAGATCAGAAATAAATGAAAAAGAAATGAAGGAAACTATAGCAAAGAACAATAAAACTAAAAGCTGATTCTTTGTGAAGATAAACAAAATTGATGAACCATTAACCAGACTCATCAAGAAAAAAAGGGGGAGGACTCAAATCAGTAGAATTAGAAATGAAAAAGGAGAAATAACAACTGACACTGCAGAAATACAAAGGATCATGAGAGATTACTGTGAGCAACTATAGGCCAATAAAACAGACAACCTGGAAGAAATGCACAAGTTCTTAGAAATGCACAACCTTCCAATACTGAACCAGGAAGAAATAGAATATATGAACAGACCAATCACAAGCACTGAAACTGAAACTGTGATTTAAAATCCTCCAACAAGCAAAAGCCCAGGACCAGATGGCTTCACAGGCGAATGCTGTCAAACATTTAGAGAAGAGATAACACCTGTCCTTCTCAAGCTCTTCCAAAATAAAGCAGAGGGAGGAACACTCCCAAATTCATTCTACGAGGCCACCATCACCCAGATACCAAAACCAGACAAAGATGTCACAAAGAAAGAAAACCACAGTCCAATATCACTGATGAACATAGATGCAAAAATCCTCAGCAAAATACTAGCACACAGAATCCAACAGCACATTAAAAGGATCATACACCGGGCTTCCCTGGTGGCGCAGTGGTTGAGAGTCCGCCTGCCGATGCAGCGGACACGGGTTCGTGCCCTGGTCCGGGAAGATCCCACATGCTGCGGAGCGGCTGGGCCCGTGAGCCATGGCTGCTGAACCTGCGCGTCCAGAGACTGTGCTCCGCAACGGGAGAGGCCACAACAGTGAGAGGCCCGCGTACGCAAAAAAAAAA